>PVLC010007702.1:0-30631 GCA_004027655.1 Graphiurus murinus | reverse complement strand
ATACCCTCAGTCCTATTTTTTATTCTTTATTTTGAAACTGGGTCTCACTAAGTTGCGGAGTGCCTCACTAGGTTGCTGAGGCTGGCCAAGAACCCGGATCCTCCGGTCTCAGCCTCCCGAATGCTGGGATTACAAGCGTGCGCCACTACGCCCGACTAGTTACATGTTTTTACCCCCAAACTCCTGCACACCTAAAACTACAGTGGCTTATACTTTGGTAATACTATAGTGAGGAGTACAGTCAGCTTCTTGATAGACTCAAATGAAGTTTTGAACACATTTCCCACCCATTTAGTCTTCATTTCTCCAAAATGCTTGTAGTATCACCAAATAAAATAATTTCTCTTTAGTAGTCCAGTTAGCATTTTAACAATGATTTACATGTTTCACTGACATTTCGATGGCTGCCTTTTGAGTTTATGAGGGCTAGATCCCAGCAAGAAATTTACCATAATTTTATTTCACATCGGTTGTCTAAAATATCATCAATAGTTTATTAGTCAATAATATATCAGAATTTATCCCTTACTCAGCAATATGATTTCACCCTTGAGGTCACCATTCACCTTAATACAGATTTCTAAAAAATCTAGTCCAATTCAATATGAAGGATAAAGAAAATTAGATCCAATGAACACACTAATGAATTCACGGCTCTTGTTATGTTAGTAAAATACAACATATAAAGAATATAAGGAAAAATTAATTGGTTTTGTTTTGTAAAACTTAAGCTTCCAGAGGACAAGAATGTTTTCTAATATATATATGTATATATACACATATATATACACACACATATATATATATATATTAAGTGTTGTGTACCATTGGAACTTTGATATTAAAATTCAATATTTACAAGTGGAACATAATTTACTGAGCCATTCCAGTGCACCAGCAAATGGAACATATTGAATATCCTGGGATTACTGAAATGCACTTTGATTTTATGCAACATCTTGTTAACTTTATCTGTTTTTCATAGCTCTTTTCCATTAGAAGGAGGGCAAGGGGAAAATTGGATCAAGGTCTTGGTTTTTAATACCAGGCATCAACACTATGAAAAAAATCAAAGAGACGTTAATAAACTAAATATTACCTCCCACCGTTCTCTGGCTACCAGGCACACGCGGTTCTTTCCACTGGACTCCTAAGAGGGCCTTCAATAAGTAAAACTGTGAGTTTGACATTTCTCTCGCTCACTGCCAGGAAATTCTAAATTGAGTCCCAGTTGTTTTTCAGATTAATCCATCGGAGAGAACAGTATTTTACAACTTTCTGAAAATTCACTTAGGCTAAATTTAGGTTTGGCTATATGTATGTATCCTTAATTATAAAAAATACTCCTCTTACATCAAGCATACGCTAGCAACATGACTGTCAG
This sequence comes from Graphiurus murinus, assembly GCA_004027655.1. Taxonomy (NCBI): domain Eukaryota; kingdom Metazoa; phylum Chordata; class Mammalia; order Rodentia; family Gliridae; genus Graphiurus; species Graphiurus murinus. The sequence continues at coordinate 29,247 of PVLC010007702.1, read as the reverse complement.
AAAAGATGAGCTGAGGGCTTTCTCATGTGCAAGAGAGCAAATGTTCTGTGAATAATAGCAACCACGTGTTTATTTAAAACATATCTAAAACAGGCTATATTTTTTTTAAAAAACTAGTCTGCTTTCAAAAATTGACCTACTTCTTCTCCTGAAATCATAACACAGAGAAAAATATCTAGGAATAGCTTAGCTATCTGTGTTAGATCTGGAGAGAGAAAAAAATATAGCATGTTTTACGAAATCACGCTCAATGAGACTTGATGCTTTGTTTGAGTTTTCTTCGTTCACATGTCAACCAGGTACACGTACAACAAGGTGCCTGGCAGAATCAAAAGATGCTAGTGATTTCCATATTTGCTTTCTGATCTTTCCCAGCACATTCTGGGAATAGCTCCCCAGGAAGGGCACCTCCAACCCTTCACTGGTAAAGAACACAGTGGGCTCTTTCCCTGGACCTGAGCTGCCTCAGTACATCACACCTGGGCAATTCCTACCGCTAGAAATTGAATAGAATTGCACTTCCAGGTTTTTTAAGAGCTTATTTGGTGCTTCACATGAGACTTTATTAAAAATAGCACAGCTTTCAAAAACCTTTTAAAGGGCTGGATACTTTTTTAAAAAATCTAATAAATATGGATGGCTGATTAAGGAATGTATTTTATATACTGTATGCTAATGCTGTTTTTTCCTCTTCATTTTCCATCTTTTTCTTTCCTTTTCTTGGAGGTTTAAGTAATAAACTGACTTTCTTAAAGGATCTACCATTCTGTATAGCACAGATTCCTTCGTCATAGTGGTAGTGGGAATTCTACCTTAGCCTTTGCCTTACTCCAGTGAAAAATAAAGAGGGGTTTCAATTTATTGAGCACTTCCTCAGAAACAAAGTCAAATTCATTCTTCCCAAGAACCCTTAAGGTCAATATTGTACCCACTCTGCAGAGTGGGAACTGAGCCTCAGGAAAGATTACTTTTTTTTTTGTTGTTGTTGTTGTTTTTGGTATTACAAATCTGGTAAGCAACAAAGCCAATACTTGAGATAGGGCTTTTGACAGTGATGGGATCCTGATGTTAACAGGTGCTGTGCGAGAGAGTTTTCATAGGCTGTCTCCTTCGATCCTGACTTGATTGTGTGAGTTTTAGATTGGGACTCCAAAGTTGGTGATCTCCCTCCACACACAAGCAAAGTTGGCCACTGGAGAGTTCTACTGAGCAGCCCTGATGGAACCGGACGATGGCAGTGACGGGCCTTGACTCTTCCTCTCCACTTTGTGTCTGATCTACAGCTCTGAAAGCAAAGGCATTTTATTCCTCCAAATCTTAAGTCCTGGAAAATCCAATCTCATTATCTTCCTCGTGGCCCTTTTGGTTTGGAAATTTATAAGGAGAAACTTCCTTAGAAAGCTCTTTTTGTTTTGGCTTCAACTCAGGGAACTTAGGCAGAAAATAGAAGAGTCAGTACTGTGATGTGATGAGTGGAAGGACTTGAACAGAGGGGGCCCAGGGGTCTTGGAATTCCAGGTACTTCTGGGAGTCTGAGGAAGAGCCATCTGCCCCCCACCCTCAAGAGCACAGGTTCAGGTTTTCCAAAAGAAGCACTTTGTAGAGGTGATCGGAGCCCAGAAAAGTATCTTCTCAGTTTTACTCTTTATTAAATGGGGGTGGAGTTGTTCCAGCAAAGTCTTAAAAAAATCTAGGTAGTCGATGAATTTAACTAGTTTTTAAAAGCAAAGCATTGAAACACAAACTTTGGTGAAATCGTTCTGATAGTCTCTCTCTCTCCCTTTTTTTTTTTTTTTTTTTTTTTTTTTAGTACTAGGGATTGAACCCAGAGGCATTGTACCTCCAAGCTACATCCCCAGCCCTACTTTTTATTCTTTTTTTTTAAACAAGGGGTCTCACTAAATTTCAAGGGCCTCACTAAGTAGCTGAGGCTGGCCAAGAATCTGTGAGCCTCCTGTCTCAGCCTACCTCCAAAGTACTGGGATTACAAGCATGTGCCACCACTCCCAGCTTTTCTGGTATTCTTAACTGAAGATAATCAGCAATGATTCCCAACCTCCTCCTGCCATTGTCTTCTCTTCAATGAGTCTTCTCCTTCTCCATGAAGAGGAGCCATCACTCTCAGGACTGTGCCCTGTGCAAAAAGTGAATCACTGTTCCTGCTCTCTATTCTTTGTTCAGACTTTCCCAGAAGATAGACTCTTCTCACCTTTTATTTTCATTTGATTGCATTCTGCTTACCACTCTAATTCCTTTATATATGTATATTCCTTTACATATAGTATCTATCATCTAGTCTGTCTATCTATCTATCTATCTATCTATCTATCTATCTATCTATCTATCTATCTTCTATCTGAGACATGCTGGGGTTCAAACACAGGGCCTTGCACATACTAAGCAAGTGCTATACTACTGAGCTATATGCTCAGCCCTAGTCTCTTTTTTTTTTTTTTTTTTTTTTTGCGGTACTGGGGATGGAACCCAGGGGCATTCTACCTCCGAGCTATACCCCCAGCCCTATTATTTTTTTATTCTTTATTTTGAAACCGAGTCTCACTAAGTTGCGGAGTGCCTCACTAAGCAGCTGAGGCTGGCCACGAACCCGGATCCTCTGGTCTCAGCCTCCCGAATGCTGGGATTACAAGCGTGCGCCACCACGCCCGGCGAGCCCTAGTCTCTTAAGTTTTAACATTCTAACAAACACAAATTTCCAAATCATAAAGATAGTTTTATCTATATTTCATAGAAAAGTAATTATCTTCAAAAAACTCAAGCACTCATCATTTTGTACATTATAATTTGTAATTTAACTTAAAAGTTTATTTTATATTTTTGTGTAAAATATTAATAAAATAAAAACTTCAGTGGAAGTTCTTTATAAAGAAATGCTCTTATAATCTTAGAGGGTATAGAATACAAACAACATAAATTTTTTTTCAAATTGCATTATAAATTAAGACTTGTACTAAATGCAATCTTCTAATAAATAAAACATGCATTTATTCATATAAAACAATAATTTTATTTTATATTAGTAGGAATTACCCCTGACTACACACACATACACACATACACACACACACACACGTCATTTTTCAAATGATTCTTTATAGGTCACCAAAAAGTAGTTTAAAAGACCTTTTTGGAGAAACATTTTTTTTAAGATAGAATGTTTCATTCTGTGGTGACCTGGTCTCATATGGTTGCAGAATTCACAGCTCTCGTGTGTTTGGCTATATCCATGGGATAAAAGGATGACTCTACATCTTACAAGGTATGCCCCATTAAATGCCTACTGCTTCACACAGGGACCAACTGTATAAGGCAGGGTGGTAACATAATCTTTGGAAGATTGGGTCTCATTATCTGTTTTAAAAGGCCCTTTTGAAAAATTATTTTGGTCAATTCTTTGTCCTTATTAGGTCAGGGAATAAAGAGATAAGATCCTCCTGCACTGTAAATTTCCCTTTATTGATGAAGGATTTATGCATATGACTATATATTTCATTATAATGGCATGCCAAAATATATTCTAAAATTGATTGATGAAGTATCTTTCTACCTGGTAAAATTTAACTGTATTAGTTGTTTTTATTTTTGTTTTTTTTTTTCTAGTCTGGGATTATCTTCTTAAAAGAGAGACCAATAAGAAAAATAAAACCAAGTTAGCTATGTCATGTCAGGCTAATTTCTCCTGTTAGGACTTTTTTTCTCAAACAACAACAGAAAGCCTTGTTACATGTACCAGTTGGAGAGAGCCAATTGGGGAGATATTTTTAAAATTGCAAAAAATTTGAATTATGGAATATTTTCAAAAATAAGTAAGGCATCAAAAAGCCACAGTATGCTTTATAGAGGACAATGAATAGATAGCTATATATAATTTTATCAGATACACTAGGAACAATGCAGCTAGAAGAAAACATTACATTTATGCAAATTTCTGCATTGAGAAATGAATAAAACTACTTTATAAAGAGATTTCTCGGTTTTTCGATTCATATTATTTATCCAGTTGTTCATTATATCACCTGCTACCATTGGCAACCACTACCAAAATTAATCCTATAGGGGAAAACTCACAAGAAAAATATACAAAATTTAGGAAAGTTTTACTTTTCCTGAGAATTAAGAAAATAACAAACAATGATTTTAATTTTATTTTTGACTAGCTCAACTTCATTCAGTTGTTACAAAATTAGTATTTCATGCAAGTATAGACTTAAAATGAGCCAAAAAATTAGTTATTAATACACTGTGAAGTAGAAACTTCTTTGGGAATATGATCTACAGTACAGATAAAACTAGGAAATGCCTTAAGAATAGTCATTCCTTTTTCTTGAATGTCCTTGATTTAATTATAGCATCTCATTATATCCATTTAACTATCCAGCGAAATGGGCATTTTATAGTTAGGTAAACAGAGGCACAAATAGATGAAAAATGCTTGTAAAAGATCATTCAGAATTAAGTGGCAGAACGAGAATTTGAACAAATTTCAAGCAGAAAAAGTGGGAATGAAATTGGTATATATATTATGCTGAATAGAATTAGTAGTATTTCAAATTAGTAGGATTAAAAAGTTTTCCAGACTGCATACATGAGAATTTCTATAGATCTCCAAAATATCTGTATAAAACCTAATAGGCTGAGCATGGTGGCACACACCTATAATCCCAGTACTTGGGAAGCTGAGGCAAGAGGATCACAGAGTTGATACTAGCCTCAGCAACCTATTGAGACTCTCAGTTACCTAGAAAGACCCTGTTTCAAAAATAAAACTTTAAAAGGGCTGGGGGTATAGCTAAGTGGCAGAGTGTACCTGAGCTCAAGCCCCAGTACCACAAAACAAAAACAAAAACAGAATTTTCCAAATGAAAACCTTCCTAACTATATTTAATGGAAATATCCTTAGAAATCTGATGATAGTATTAGTGAAATGTTACTGCTAGTTCTATAGTTCTAGGAAGCCAATTAGATTCCCATATATAACTGAATACTTTCACAATAAATCTGGTGGGATCAAAATTTTAGATTTTGGCTGTCTTCTTAGTGTGGAATCATGATGGCAATATTATAGATTGCAACCACTACTTGGCTTTGAATTTGCTTCATAAATAATAATTTAAAAACGAGGCAATAAATGAGAGGAGGTGTGTGTGTGTGTGTGTGTGTGTGTGTGTGTGTGTGTGTGTGTGTGTGTTACTGGGGATTGAACCCAGGGCCTTGTACATGCTTAGCAACACTAAATTTTGCATAGAGAACAAAAAGTATTTGCCTGTTAGTCTCTTGGAATTCACTTGTGATGTTGAAGTTAAAAGTGTCAGCCGGTGTGGTGGTACATGCCTGTAATCACAGTTCTTGGAAGGCTGAGACAGAAGGATCTCAGATTAAAGGCCAGCCTTAGCAATTTAGTGAGGTCTTCAGCAACTTAGCGAGACCCTACTTCAAAATAACAAATAAAAAGGGCTGGAGGTGTAGTTCAGAGGTAGAATGCTCCTAAATTCAATCCCCAGTATCACACATACACAAAAGGTTTGCTTGATATTATTCTTTTAATTCATGTACTCAGTAAGGGCCTGTATCCTCACGAAGTCCTAACAGGTAAATTTTGATTGAAATTAAAAAATATCCTATATTCCTATTAAGTTCTTTGATGGGAGAAAACAAGACACTGGCCACACAATGCATTTGATGAGATTATAACACTCTATCCTATTTCTTAGTATCAAAATGAGTCTTGTTTTGTTTCCTGGAATTGGAAACTAAATGCAAAAAAAATGGGAAATGAAGGCAGAGAAAGAAAGTTGCAGCAATTACAGAAGCTAGAAGCAAACTCTGCATGATGTCCGGTTGTCTAGGAATGGTTCACACCTTCTTACCTTAGCTCCAAAGCAGCATTGGGACACCTGGGCATCGGGAATGCTTAGCCTGCGTGGAGGAAGGCAGATGCTGCCAGCAAGAAAGAAACACGAGGAAGGGCTGCTTCATGAACAACCATATTAGCAGAATGCTGGCTTCTGGTACAGAGGACACACAGGGGCCCAAGCATGAAAAAGATGATAGAAACTTGCTTCTTACTCTTGTAGAAGTCAAAAGTTCTTCTTTATGAGAACTCAGTGTGCGCTTTCTCTCTCTCTTTCTTCTTTTTCTTTGTGTGTGTTGGGGGGGGGAACTGGGGATTAAATCTAGGGATATTCTACCTCCAAGTTACAACTTCAGCCCTTTCTATTATTGTTATCTTTTGAAACAGGGTCTTTCTAAGTTGCTGAGGCAGGCTCCAAACCTGTGATCCTCCTGTTTCAGTCTCCTAAGTACTAGGATTGCAGGAGTGCATCACCACACCTAGCTTATACTTTCTTCTTAACCATTAGTTCAGTAAACGAGGCCCTTTCTAACTTATGGCTGATAAAGGTTCAACAAATGACATGTATGATCATTGTGCTGGTTTGCATCAAGCCAGCTGAAGGGAAAGTGTGAGGGAATAATGTTTGCTCTGCTTGTCCTGTAGCCTGGAAGTCCTGTGCACCACATCCAAACTCATGCCATTGTTAGGAACTGGTCCACTGCCCTCTCTACTCCCCACACATAGGCAAGGAGTTAAGAAATATAAACCTTCACTAAGCTGAACTTCCCAGCAGCAACCAAATCATGAACAAGAAGGGAATACATGAATAGAGTAATCAAATAGTTTGATGGTGGAATGATTGCATTTCAAGAGTGCTGATTATGAATACATTATCATCCAGAGGGATATCTTGAACAGGATACTGCAGCATTTTTACTAATGACCTGTATACGGACATATGATGACATGCTAATCAAACCTTCAGATCTCTCCAAGTTGGGCAGAAGCAAGGCACAGATGAAAGTTCCAGGATCCCCCCAAAAGATCTTAAAAGGTAGGAATAATGACTAAATTGAGTATAAAATTGCTGGAAATGCCAATTCCTGCTTCTAGGTCAACATACTTAGCAGCACAATTTAATCTGCCAAATATTTATTTAGTTACTATTTTCAAGGCATTTTCTTGGCCACGTATAGAATGTGGGAAATCAGGATTAAGAGCAAAACAAATGAAAAATTCAAGAAGCAGCCTTAATTGATTGAAAAATCAACATGAATGATTGGTGTAGGATCTCTGTCTTCTTTCTTTCCCTCTTTCTAAATGTGAGAGTGTTTATATATGTGTGTGTGTGTGTGTGTGTGTGTGTGCATGTGTGTGTGTATGCATGAATGTTTATAGATACCTACTAGTTTATACCTACTAGTTTAAATTAGAGAAGATTTAAAATACATGAAATATGAATCCTCTGTTTTTCAAAATTTTGTCTTGGGCTCTTGATACAACATTTTAAAGAGAAAAATTAACAAACCTGATTGTTTCTAGAGGAGAGTGTGAATAAGATAAATGGATTTGAAGAAATTAGATTCATTCATTCATCCATTCATTCATTCATTCATTCATTCGTATGTGAATGAGCTGCCATACGCTTCTTTTAAAGGAAGCATGGCATGTGTATAAATAACCAGAGGAAAGCTGAGACATGAAAAATAGAAGAGTGAGATTTCTTTCGGGGAAAGAGATAAGAAAAAGATTTTTAGGATGGGAGCTAATTTGAGTCATCCTTTAAAGACAGATCGACTAGGATATAGTCAAGAGGGAGGAGAGACAGAACTGTATTCCAAGGAGGACACAAACGCCAAAGCAGAGATAGCAGGAGAATGGTAAGCTCTGTGCTACTGCAGTTTGAGAAGCAGGAGGGAAAGTGTAGGGCAAGGCCATCAGGCTGCTTAGAGATGAAATTGCAGGAGCTTGTTGAGGCTGGATTACAGAGATTTTTGTACAGGAGATAAGCTACCAGCACATATTTATTAAATTCTTATTAGTTATAATAAAATAATAGGGCTATATAGGTTGTAAAAGTTTTATGTGTGTTCTTAAAAGGAATACAGAACAAAAACAATAATATAACAAAAAAACCCCACAAAAATCTGGGAGTGTTTAATCTATAGGAAAAAAAAAATACAGCCTGAAGGACTGTCAGAGTATGGAGAATTTAGCCTTAACCCACAATATTCATTGTTCTTCTGAAGCTGCTATACTGTTCAATACCCTAAACTGAGAATGAGAGAATTCAAACTAGGTGTAATCCCAGTACTTGGGAGGCAGAGACTGGAGGATTTTAGGTTTAAGGTCACACTCAGTAAGTTAGCAAGAGTCTGTTTCAAAATAAAAAAATAAAATAAAATAGGTCTGGGGATGTAGTTCAGAGGTAGAATTCTCCTTAGTTCAATCCCAAGTTCCACAGGGGAGAGAGAAGAGAGAAAGGGAGAGAGGCAGAGAGAGGGAGACAGGGAGAGAGAGGGGGGCGGGGAGAGGAAGGGAAGGGAAGGGAAGGGAAGGGAGCGAAAGAAAGATTGCAAAAAAGTTATATTGGAGGGATGAAGGTGAGGTTAGTTTTCATTAAGAAAAATGCCTTTGATGTATAATAAATTCACCTTGAAAGTGTTTAAGCCTAAGTTCATGATCCTTTGGCAAAGTAATGCAGGGAAATGAAGCATCTTATGGAAATTGAGACGTGGGATTTCTAGATCTTCACACCAACATACAAGTACTATGATTTCATCAAATATTTGGGAGCTTTCTTATTTTTTCTCCTTCTTAGGAAAACAAAAATCATACCATTTTCAGGGAGTTTTGATTCACTTCAAATCTAGGATTTAGTCTACATAACATGATTGATTGAATATTAGCTATTATCTGAGAGGAGTCTGTAAAGGGAAAATGGGAATAAAAAAGAAACCCTTGATCAGTGATCCATGTGGTCCCTTTCCACTATCAGTTTTTAAGAAAAATCCAAAATTACAAGACAAAACCAGACATTAATCTTTAAACCTTAGCTATCTGGGGAATTTATAGGATGGGACACTAAGAGTCACCCTTTTTACAAGTCTGCTCAAGAGTCAAATATTCAGAATCATTTAATTGTACCATTATCATTTTAATTCTGGTTAGTGAGAAGATATCATCACTGTTGCGCTGTATCAACACAATCTTCAAACAACTCCAAAATAGTTATCATAAAATAGGGCTCAGTTTATCAGCCCAAGTTGGACATCTTCAATGTGTTATTGAAAGATGTCCATGATGCCACACACGTAGCCTACCAAAGAGGACTCCCTCCAGTCTCCTTAACCTAGAATTTCTACTCATATCAAGACTGCCCACCATTCCCACAAGTTCCATTTCTGCCTCTAAATGTTTTCTTAGAATTCCCATCTTCTTATTTCTTAACTATAAAAATCTACTCACCGGTAAGATTTCCAAAAGTTTCCCCAACTATGCTCCATCCTTCACTGCTCAGGACATAGTCATTATTGACTATGTTTCATATTTTATACTTACCTTTGTTTAAGCTTATGCTACTCTCTATTTGTTCCATCTCCATTTTATTTTTATTTCTAGGGTGAAGAAATGATCTACAAGGACAGACGACACATCCTACGTTAATTTTTCATTCCCTAGAATATGTAGATTGGTCTCAGGAGTTAAGTGAATGTCTAAGGAATACTTAAGTAGAATTGGGTCCAGTGGAATTTAACAAGGACTGACTTTGAAAATGAAGATTGTCATGAAATAATAATTTATATGCATATATAATCTATACATTTATATTCTTTATCTGGAATCACTATCTGTTACCTTACTGCATTTGTCATTGGATTTTCTCATACAAGACCAGAACGTTGTCAAGAGGGATAGGTTTGTATTCCAAGAGGAGTATGAGACTTAATAAGAACCATCTGTAAACAATGTCACTTTAACTATTAAAAATATTAGTATCATGCCATTTACTTTATCTACAACTATGCGAACTATCAAAGGAATGAATTTTTTTTGGAGACTATCTGAAAATTGAACACATATCCTTTTAATCAGTTATGTCAAAGAAAAAATTTAAATCATATAATACAAACCAATAATTTGGCTCTAATTATTGAAATTGAGCTCCCATGAGCTCTGATTATTGAATTTAAGCTTGCTGCCTCTATATGATTTCTATTTCAGACTTAATAGCAGACTGTGGGCTCATGGAGATCAAAACACCAACCTTGTCTCTGAAGTATAACCAGGTACGTAATATGTAGCAGATTCTCCAAAGCTGTATTTGTTGAGTGAGTAGGGTTTATTATTGCCACCATTGTTCTGCTTATTGATTTGCTAGGTCACATTCTATTTTCTTCCATTGGTTATCTTTCTTTCTCTTATTGGCTTTCTATTTGCTTCCCTATCAAGAAAAATAAAACCACCTTGTTGAAAGGTCTCAGGACTACTTTCAAAACTAGTTTCTTAGGTGTATCTTTGTCAATTTCTTCTATTTACAATATGAGCATTTCTTGAAGACAGTGATTTATATCTCATCCATTGTGATGCATTTCCAACTTCTGGCCCAGAATTAAGTATTGATCAGGAGCTACCAAATAGTATGAAAAGAAATAAATATTATATAAGTTTCCATCTTCCCAATGGTATCATTGAGAAATAATAATAAATAGAGCACCTGTTTTACAAACAGTCTGATACGGTGGAAAATGTAACTTAAAATCTTATAATGCACAGGACTTTAAACCCAGGTAGGATTTTGGATTAAAATCCTAGCTCTGACACCATAAGTCTTATGACATTGGGAAAGTTACCTAAGTTCTCCTAGTTTCTTCAATTGTAAAACAAGGATTATAAGAGCACTAGTATCACAGGATAGTTTCACACATTAAATGAGGTAATGTGTGTCAAGCTTGTCATATACTTATAGCTCTGTAAGTATTAGCTGTTTTTTACTAGTGTTTTCCTCCTGTAAAACAGAAAAATCATGCACAAAGGCTCTAGCATGTGAATTCATTTCTATACCACTTGCTTATAACCTCTGATCTTTCTCTTCTCTTATTTTTTTATTTTTTTTTTATTTTTCAGCATGGATATTTATACATTTCTTGAGCACAACAGGGTTACATAGACATTTATGACATATCAATCATTGTCAGATCACAAATAGCACCACTTCTTCGTTTTACATGTATAGCCCACATTCTTAACATAGCCTGGTAAAGCAAACTTTCTAGAGTCATACAACCATATTCCTTTAGGGTCATATATTTACTTTCTAAGAAGTAGGAGGGTCTTTCATCTGCGCATCCTAGGGGCAATCTCCAGACTTCGAGATGCCAATGTAGCCATAGCAGAAGAGTCATTATAATTGCTCATATATGCAGATAGCACTGCCAGGGGGGAAAGGGCCCAGCTGGGCTCCCACAACTCCCCCGTTTTTCTTTTAAAATACATGAGGGACTGTGTCTGTCTTAGGTCGTTTCCTACCAGGTGCTTAATCTTACCCGTCTTGGGGTCTCGATGAGTCATTCAACGAGCCCTGTCTTAGGTTGATTTGCCCTGAGAAAATCGAACCCGTCATTGACTACCAGGCCCTGTGCGAGGCAGTGCTTGCATTTTTATTCCATGTAAATCTGCTCATATACTAACATAGGCATTAATCACAAGGCATACAACGAGTGGTAGAATGCATAAACCTAGAATGACTATTGTTGTTGCTACGATAACTCCTCCTAGCAAGGAGGTAAACGAGGCCAGGCTTGAAGCCGATCTACAAATGCTTAGCTGTTTCTGCCAGATTAATAGAATTGGGATCCACATTACATAGATCCAGAATCTCCGGGTGTAACGTTAACAAATCTTTTTTTCTCTACTCTTATTGATACAATTTCAGCAAAACATCCCCATAACTTCATCTATCTCAGCTTCTTTAGATTTTCCAGGTGATACCTATTTCTCATGCCATCTTATACCCTTAATATTAAGCCTATGCCCTATATCCATACTTATTTATATAATTTTATATTTTTAAGACTTTTGTTTCATTATTAATGTCTACATTCTAAAAGGGTATAGATTCTTCCTTCTGTCAATTACCATATTCTTAGAGCTTTGCACAGTTCTCAGCACTTAGTAGGAATTCAATAAATTTTTATTACTGTTTTGAGTGAAATTAGAATAGAGACTTAATGACATAGTGCTAAATGGGTAGAACATGGATTCAAATCCAGAGCTGTCTGATCCTGGAGCCTGTGCTCTTTATTATATGCTGATTCTTCTGCTTGACTTTGGTGGCTCCATATGCATTTGTACCATTCCAACCTCTCTGAGAAGGAATCCTGCCCAACAGATGTGTTGACCTGCCTCCCTGGCCATTGCATCTCAATCTCCTGTGGAGACCCCATCGCACCCTTCTTTCTGGGGACTTCTCTGGTCTTAGTTTCTGCCCTTCCTGCTCTGTAGCACACCTCCTCAAGATCCCTGGCTTCTGTTACTACCCACATTCTGAAGAATCTCCCATGTGTATGTCCACCCCTGGCTTCTCTTTGGGGCCATTCATCTCTGTATTAATATCCTTGATATCTTTGTTTCATCTTCATTTCAAGTTAGCCTTACATGATTGTATCCTCTTCCCCAAACACTCTTTTTAATCCTTGCTCTCCACTTTTCTGAATGGTTTTACACAATCCAAAATGCCCTCCCTTTCTTCTTACTGTTTCTGTTTCTACATTCTCCGGGCCACTCTCTGAGTTCAGCAACTTGCTATTCCTCTTAGAGTTCACCAGATTACCCTTCTTTATGTAGATATTTGAAATTCCTCCCTAGTGCCCATTCTTCCCCCTGGTTTCCAGCCTATGAGTGGGGCATGGTAATTTCTGGACTCCTTTTGCAAGGTGTAGCTAGCTCAGTGACCTTTACAACTTTAGTTTATTGGGAGAATGTAAGAAGTTCTTCAGAAATATTATTTTTATGATTGAAGTCATGACATTTTTATAAGAAATGTAGATTACTAAAGCACCGCAGTATTTTATATAACAAATAGCAAATACTGAGTAAATGAGAGTCAACTTTGGCAAATGTATAATTTATAAAACATTGAAAGATTGGAAATAGTTTACAACTATGCTCCAAAGTCAGTGCTCAAGCCTTTGGATACAAAATAAGTGAAACATACCATTTTACGGGTGTGTTGGCTCACATCGATAATCCTAGTACTTGGGAGGCTGAGACAGGAGGTTGCAGGTTCAAGGACAGCCTCAGAAAGTAGTGGGAGTCTCATCAGAATAGTGAGACCCTATTTCAAAATAAAAATAAAATAGGGCAGGGGGTAGAATGACCCAGGGCTCAATCCCTGGTACCACACAGACAGACAGACAGACAGACAGACAGACAGACACACACACACACACACACACACACACACACACAAATGATACAACTCAGTTCTTAAATTTCTTTGGCTGTGAAAGTATTTAAAATATACTATCAAGGAGAGAAAATACTTGTTTCTTTTTTAAACATTTGTAACCAAATTTTATAAACATGCTTTTATGACTTATTCTAAAATTCAATACTGTGAATTTCAAAGGAATTAACATTCCATTGTTCAAAATTTTTCAAAAAACACAGTTTTGATAGAGTAATATGTATCTTCATGTTAGTCAAATCTGAAGCTGCCCTACTTATGGGCTGATATGCTAAAACTTTTTAAAAATGTGTATTTTTCTAGATCCTTTATCTTGCTTTCGGCCTGGTTTGTACTTAAGAATAAGCTGAGTAAAAATAAATGATTTTTATATGCTTTACATCTGCTCATTTGTTAAGGTTTTCACACACACACACACACATCTGATGTGGTTTGTTTTCTGCTACAAATATATGTGTATATTTGTCAAATAGCAATCATGTAATCAGAGCCAGTTTCATGGCTGTACCTGCGGGCACCAAGGGCAGGTTTGCAGAACGTCTCTCTCTTGACTTACGCTCCCCTGATGCCACCTTGAAATTCTTCATTTGGGGAGCAGGGGCTTTGGATTTTCATTTTGTACTGGGTTCCTCACACGATGCAGTCGGTCCTATGTATGATTTCAACCATTCTCCCCATTTTGCACAAATCAGTTCTAAAATACCAATTTCTAAACAGCAATGCAGGCACAACAAACCCAGGGTTCTTGCTGTCTGCCAGGCCATCCTGGCCCCGCTTAGCTGTCAGGTGCAGCAGGCAGGTTAAAAGAGAAAGATTCCTCCGAGTGTCAATCCCCCCCGCTGGCTGGAGAGAACAAAGCTGGCAGGCGAAGAGAATCAGATAGTGGCGCTGCGCACACCCAAGCTTCAGAATAAAGCCCGTAGGTCTAATTTCAGCTTTACCAGCCTTGGTCGTGTCCCTTTAAGTTTACTAAGTCGGATATACCTGTAAGCAAGCAGTCTAATGTTTTTGTGATCTTGCTGCTGTGAAAGTATTTAATAATAAGCCTCAGAAGTTGGGAGGTAAGAATGAAATCTATGATGTCTAATGCCAAGGTGGCGTTCAATGTGTTGAAAGTTGATTACATTTCCTTTTAACACCCCTTGAAACTGACATTTTGCTACCGTTTAAAATGTTTTTTTCCCTCCAAACTATTTTTTATACCCATGATTTAGAGTGATAGATAGCAAAGCAGCAGCTATGAATGGGCTCAAAATGATTCTAGGGGTAATGAGCAGGGATTGGAAAAACTCTGCTTCTGTTCATTTAAGGAAAGTAAAGCTAAGTTTATCCTGCAACTACATGCCAAGGCAGGTCAAAGATTTGAGACTGCTCAAATAGTGCCATCCAAATTTTATCGGTGTGAAGTGATAACCAGGTTCCAGAATCCCATAGAATGATAACAGGGAAATATATTTAAACAGATGAGAGCATCCTCAGCTATCAGTTGCAAAATTGCTTGCTATATTCACATATTTCCATTTTTAAACTTACATCTGTTTTAACAAACTAGTCTGAGTTTGAAAATTAAGAAACATATTAAGCAAGTCCCTGTGTTTGATCCCCAGCATCACACACACACACAGATGTGCACACACACACATACACACACACACACACCATACTTCTATATTTGAGACCTCAAATATCTGATTTTTAAAAATATGTATATATATTTTCATATATATGAAAAAAATAGTTATTTAATATATTTCAATTTTAAATATATTTAAATATATATGACTAATATATAATATATGACTAATATATATATAATATATATATATATTATATATATAATCATAGGAAGGTTTGGAAATCAAACCCCAAACCCTAAAAAAATGCCACTGCTGGAGTGTTGTTGGCATGCATAGTATAAAGCCTTGAAATTATTATTTGAATGCTCACATGATACAAAACAGAATACCTGGTAATGGGAGAGATGCAGCCTCTTCTGCGTAATTGACCATCGGCTGTGACTACTACAGAGACATTTACTTAGTACCAACTGTGTGTATTTTCCCCTCAGCATCATTCTGCTTTTCTCCACATCAATGGTTAAAAATACATAAATCTGGCAGGACTTTCTTATAATAAGAGTCTAAATTATTAATTACCTACTTTCTTTTGCCTTTGAATCCTGCTCTATGCCTCAACTTTGTTCGACCCAATACCTCCTTTTCCATTACAGATATTTTTAAAATGGCATTCTGTGTAGAAAGCATAGCAAAATAAAAAATGCAGAGTATCCCATTGGGTACTAGAATTAATATATATATTTATATATTAATTATATATAATTTATATATATGGTAAGTAGTAGTAAGCAAGTTTATGTGTGAAAAGAGAAAGTGGGAAACTATCTCAAGTTATGGATAAAGTAATTAACTTAAGGATATATAAGTATGATCTTCTTGTAAAATAATCCCTGTACTAAAACATAGGATTGGGACAATATTGAGGAGTCACACAAAGAATGTCACCTACTGCAAATTCCCACCCTATGTCTGGATATAGGGTCAGACTCTACTGCTTACACCGACCTTGAGAATCCTAGTCTTTGACAGGTGAGAGGAACAGAGGATGGCGTGGAATAAGGAAGAGTAATATGAGAAGATGGGGTTGTGCGGTCGACCTCAGAGGATGGTATCCGAATAAAAGTGGAAAGTCTGGTGTGGTGGCACACACTTGTAACCTCAGTACTTGGGAGGCTGGGTCAGGAGGATTGCAGGTTCCCGGCTAGCCTCAGCTACTTAGTGAGGTCCTCTGCAACTTACCGAGACTATGTTTCAAAATAAAGAATAAAAAAATGACAAGGGGTGTAGCTTGGAGGTAGAATGCCCCTGAGTTCAACCTCCAGTACCCTCCCCCCCCCCAAAAAAAGAATAAGAGTGGCAACACA
Organism: Graphiurus murinus; assembly: GCA_004027655.1. Classification (NCBI taxonomy): domain Eukaryota; kingdom Metazoa; phylum Chordata; class Mammalia; order Rodentia; family Gliridae; genus Graphiurus; species Graphiurus murinus. Next base: position 12,987 of record PVLC010007702.1, on the reverse strand, counting down.
AGAATAAGTGAATAATTTTTTTCCAATACATAATCTTCAACAGTGTCTCTTGTCATTGTACAATAAATGAATTTAAGCATGAATCTGATAATGACACTGTGTTCATGTATCTTTGCTACTTAATACTATTTTATTAGATGGTTTAGAGAAGCCTACAATTTTTTTTCATTCCATGCTTACATGTGACAGTTACAAAAACAGAGTCACACAAATAAGACTGACATCTCAGATACTATGAGCGGTACTGCATCACCTTGGCTGGTTTGATTTCCAAATAAGATGAATGGAAAATTCCAGAATGTATAAAGTAAAATCTTTCATAGGTTTTCACCGTACTACACTTCTGAGGGATTTCATCTATGTTAAAGTTGCGCATATGCCAAATACCAGCATCTTCTAGGCTAGAAAATTATAAATAGTAACTTTCTCTATATGGATTTCTCCTGGTCATGCAAAATTTGTGAAAAATGCAAGAAAATATACTTCTTTGTATGGGACTCTCCTACTCATCTAGGTCTGTAGCATCCTGGTCTCCATCTCTTAAATGCCAGTACTACCCCTTGCCCAATCACTATGGCAAAAAATCACCTTTGCAAATGTCCAAAAACCTTCCTGACAGAAGGCACCATCTCCATTAGGAAAACGAGACTTCTGTCTATGCCTTTTTTAGTAGCTTTGTGATAAACAATGTAGGTATACCTTTCTAATTGAGGTAATAATTTTGTGCTCAAATATGTCACCATTTTTCTATAAATTTAACAGGGTATTTGTGCATTTATGAAAATCAACTTTGTGGCTCATGAATGCCAGGGACTTTATGTTGGAAATGTTAATAATAACTTCATCACTTATATGATCTGAGGTAGCACATTAACTGGTCAAATAGGACAATTTCTAGTCAGAGGGAGCTTGCTCCTGTATTTTAACTAGTTGTGTGACCTAGTGCACACAACTAGTAAAATAGCCTTCCTAGTCTTTCATCATTTTCCTCTGTGAAGTAGAGATAATTAGGTATGTCTCATTTATTATGTTTTTTAGAAGCAACACAGATTAAAAAAAAACAATTAACTTATATAAGTTTTCTATTGCTATTGTTATTCTTGTAAAGGCAGTTTGGGATTTGACCTAAATATTTCTTGACTTTTTCTCAATTTATGGAAAAACTAATATCAGAGGGTATTAGACTACATAAAACGTTAAGGGCTCTATCAAAGTAAATGATTAAGCATGGGCAAGATGTGCATCATAACAAACATGGTAGGAAAACACGTGAGATGTTATTTTTGTATTACAGAAATCGTTGTTTTTCTAATTGTTAAAAACTTCATAGAGTAAAGCCTTTCTTTTTCCTTCTAGTATCAAGAGAGTCAGATTTTGCTGTGACTCTATGCTTATTTCTTCTTTACCCCACAGACTAAAAACTTCCTCGCTCTGTAGAATTATATGGACAGTCCAAATAAGAAAATAAAACAAATTCCCCCAATCAAAGCAGAGACTTACCAGGTTTTCTTTCTCCTCGTCCCCTTCTGTGCCCTCAACTCACTGTAAACCATCTGGCCTTCCGGGTCCATATTTAAATCTTATGACTTGGTAATATAGTTAGCAATGTATTCTTTTTAACAAAAATCTATCACAATAATGTTTGGATGTTGTGCCCGTACTTTGATATCTCGAAAACACTAATATGTATTTTAATAACCTCATCCTTTTGACGAGCCAATACTTCTCAGAACCCACCACTTTTCATGATTAGTGATTAGATTAGAGATAGTGTAAACTAGCCCGAATGTCAATGTAGACAGAGCACTTTCTCCAAAGACAAGGTCTCTCGGCAGGTTTGCGATTTTACTATAAATGGGCTGTTGAAGGCAGCCAGGGGGTGGGATTCACTCTCCTTGCCCAAGTGAACCCCTGTCAGATGTGATGAGTGGAGCTCTACCCTGTTATCTCATTGCCCTGTGTGAAGGAGTGTCAGTCCCTAACTTTCTCAGCAATCAATCTCTGCTCCCCACTCCCCACTCTCCTCATCCTGCTTTATTTGTTTACAGTTCATTTCACCACCTGAGACATGTATTAACGTATGATGTCTTTGATCAAATAATAATAATAATAATAATAATAATAATAATAATAATAATGATAATAATAATATAATGAGCTGTTGGAGGGCAGGACTTGGTTGGGGTCATTATTCTATCTAACCTGGGATTGGAAAGTAAAACACAATAAATATTTATTGAAGGAATAAAAAAAAAGCAAAGGATTTTTCTTGGTCTCTAGCTATGTATTTGCTTTCTTATTTATTCATTTTTTATTTCAATTTTTGTGTGCCTGCCATCTTTTTTATATACTTTTACTGGTGCATTATAGTCTCCCATCACCATGTAGCTCAGTGTCGCTATCACCATGTAATTGACTTAGTAGATGCTTTTACTGTTGCCTCAAGTGATCTGGCCTAAAATTATACTTAAATATAGATGAGCAGATCAAATTGGAGATGGAGTAGGGAGTAGAATCGTTGTTATTTAACCCTACCTGGGAGTCTTGGGATGAAGAAATCCTAGGAGACTCAATGAGGGCAACCCTTGGAGGCTTTCAGGAACACTCTCTGTATCCCAGAAAGCCAAGTCCTGAAACCCTAGGTAAACAGCACATTCTTTTTGCATTTCCATCAAATAACTTTCTTTCTTTTTTGGGGTGGGGTCTGTGGATTGAACTCAGGAGCATTCTACCTCCGAGCCCCATTTTTTAATTCTTCATTTTGAAACAGGGTCTCATTAAGCTGTGGAGGGCCTCACTGAGGCTGACTGCGAACCTGTGATCTGATCCTCCTGTCTCAGCCTCCCAACTGGGATTACAAGTGTGCACCACCATGTCTGGCTCAAATAATTTTCTTAAATTACAATGTTGAACCTGTTTATTTTTATCTGTTTACTTCTTGGTCATACTAGGAATTGAACCCAAAGGTGCTCCCACTCTAAGCTATACCCCCAACCCATTTTCCTTTTTATCTATCTATCTATCTATCTATCTATCTATCTATCTATCTATCTATCTATCTATCTATCATATATCCTTATTTATTTACTTATTATTTATTTTGCAGTACTGAGGATTGAACTCAGGGGCATTCTACCTCTGAGTTACACCCGCAGTCCTATTTTTTATTCTTTATTTTGAAACAGGGTCTAAGTTGCTGAAGCTGGCCTTGAACCTATGATCCTCCTGTGTCATCCTCCTGAGCACTGGGACTGCAGGGCAGGTGTGTGCCACCACACCCAGCTTGATAGTCCCATATATGACCAAAGATATCTCTGCCTATATCCTTCCAGGCAAGTTGGCATAATTAGGAAGACCGGGTCTGATTGCCATTTCCCAGAGCAACTAAGGAATGGATGTGGCCCTCAACTACCTTTCTAAGTCATTAAAGACTGAGGAGAAACAAATCATGAATACCAGGTCCCGATTGATACACTTGGGACATGAATAGGTGACCAGTGAATGACAGTACCACTGTTTCAGAACATGGCACCCTACCCAGGTACCCAGGCCAACAAATGATGCACATTATAAGGTTGTCCAGCATATCTCAGAATTCACAATGACATAGGCATCCATATACTTTACATATATTTGCATGTTGTGCTCCAAACTCCTCTGATAACCACATTTATAAGAATAAATATCTCATGCAATCTTACAGTAGTTGCAGAAATTCTAGAAGACGTCACAGATTGGAACTTTCCCGATTTTGTTTCTCACACGAAGGACAATCCCAGAGTGAGCCAGGGAGTGAAACTAGAAAGAAAGAGGACCAAAATGGAGACTGCTCCTGGAAACAGTGACATCGCCCGCTAATGCTAATATATTGAACGTTTAATTGGTTTCAGGCACAGGGCTGGCTCCCATGAGATCCTAAATGGTATTGAAGCAGAATTCTGTCTCCACACGGTGTATTGGTGCCAGAATCTTTAGACAAATGAACTCCTTTTATTTTTTCCATCGCCTTCTCTCTCTCTCTCCCAAATAATACCAACACATATACTTAATTGAGAAAAGCATGCTTTGGTTAAAGCTCTCGTTTTATTAACGCTTAGAAAAATTTACTAGGATATGATTCTAAGGTTCATAATTTCCCTTTAAATAAGCTATAGGTTAATGTGTAAAAACCCCTGTGGATTTTTCCTTTTGTCTAAATAATATCCTGTAATTCAAGCCAATATACTTTACAATAGTATGTTAAAAGCAAATAGGGAAGCCATTTAACTCTAAATTAAGGTTCCTCCATCAGCATTTCTACCCACTCTGGATATTTTCTGATACAAAGCTTTGGTCTCTCCTTTCATGATGGTATTCTGCGGTAGTAAAGCAAGTAACCACAGCTTCATAACGCTAAGCACTCCGGTGGGAAGCACAAACAGAGTGCATAAACCAAAGTATTCATTTCATGAGGTTTTATTAAAAGGCTTCACCTCTAAATTGAGCTGTCATAGACTGTTGGGAAACTTTTTACCACAGTTTATTTTAACTATGTAAAACGCTAAAGGAATGGAATTTTCTTCAGCTTTTCAGAGAATGGGCACGACCTCTCTTACACACCACAAACAATCCATACCGCATTTCATCAAATTGGCCGGAGAGTAAAACCGGGCTGTGTGTTTTACCACTTCCCCCAATTTTCAGAAATGACCCCAACCTCATTAACATGCTGTAGATTTTCACGTGGGCCCAGCGACAGGCATTGGTGTTCTCGCTGAGACGCTAGATCGCATGATTAAAAGATATCCTTCGGATGAGAAGGACACTGGGTAATTTATAAATCATTCATCTGTGACACCGCTTTATGTGGTATTTCAAGGCACCGTGTTAATCGCTTTTGCAGTTTCCCCCAATGCTGCTTTCAGTTGGCGGTGTCACAGGTCAGCGCTGATTTTTTTCCCTTATGTAAGCAATACCAACTTTCCATTAAAAATACTAATTTCCAACCGACTGCAGTGTCTTCTGAAGTAGCATGTATATTAAAAAAAAAAATCAAGTTGCTTTGAAATATTAAAGGAATATATTTAACTGTAGTATATTCAGACAGGTTGTTTTTTTTTTTTTTCTGTATTTCCTGATGACAGAAAGATTTTAGCCTACAAAGTCAATAGTAAATTTTATTAAAGTCATTATTTTCCTGTTACAGGCCTCATGCCTTAAATAAACTACAGCTGACAATGCTGTCTTCCAGACTGTCATACTGTAAAATGTCCCCTCTTTATTACTGCAGGGACAACTCATTTAGAATTTTGAAAGTGTTTTCCCATTAGAGTTGCTCATTTGCCGAGCTGGCCTATGGCTGTGTTTAAAGAACGCAGTTGATACTTGTATTTTCCTCTAAATATTCTGAGGAAAAATATAAACTTGCCAACACAACATTTTTTTAGATAAAGATTAATGTCCCTTCTCCATAGATAAAAATATATCTCAATCTTTCCATATTAATGTGCTTTGACTACTTGTGACAGTCACCCTCCCATCTCTAGCCCACTGAGTCAAGAGCACAACTCCTCACATATATGTGACATGCTCTTTTGGGGAATTACTAGTATCTCCCAAATTGCATTTGTTATTAGCGAATCCCCCTTCTCTGCATCGTCATGATCAACATAACCTTGATTTTAAGAATGTATGGTGGCTGGAAATTGAATAATCACTCAGACACAGTTTCCATCAAAACCAACAAGAATCCATTTACTCTGTGGGAGTCATGACATATCATCCCAAGTTGTCCTCACTTAACACCCTGTGAAATACACATCTTGTCACATCCTCCTTTAGTTTGTACGACCTAATTTTATAATGTATTTTTTCTTTTCTTCTCTGCATGCACCTAAACCCATACCTACTGAGACACACTATTATGAAGAGAACAGAAGCAATCAGAGGGAAAGAAAAATCCTTAGACAACATACTGCACATTTGAAATCATATGTAACCAAGTCCACACACCTACTTGTCTCACCTACCTCCTCCACCCCCATTTTAATGTATTTCTTAACAGTACACCTATGCCGTTCCAAACTATGCAAACCAGATGAAAGTCTACAGTCTTCAAACTCACATGGTCAGAACTGCTGGACTCTCCTTTCTTCCCTTTTGAGAGAAGAGTTGTGCAGGAGAAACAGATGCATTGCTAATTCTAGGAACAGAGACAGTCGGGTCCTCCCTGTGCACTTCTAATGGAGGATCACTTTCTTTTAGTTCATGCCACACTCAGACCCAAAGGAAAAATGAGAAGATGTTTACAAACCCCTGACCTAGACTAATGAGGACTTGATCAATGGCAAGTCTTTGATTTCAAACCCAGTACTCTCCTATTCAATCTCCACAGATCTTTGCCGCCGCTGGTCTATGACTGTGTTTAGATCTTGTTGGTATCTATTTCTGTGGCCTTTTAGACTATGTGAAGTAGATGGAAGACCATAAAATGCTTGCTCATGCAATCTCTCTCTCTCTCTGAAAAATGAAATAATTTATTTAAGGAATAAGGTATCCATGAATAGCTCATGTGTAATCCCTACAAGAGGAGAAATATTCTTTAATTAACATCCATTTGCAATTTTTCTAGTTTATTTTGTCAGTACAATTATACAACTGTTTGACGCTTTTGTATTTAAAATATTCCTGCTACCCACTACACACACACACACACACACACACACACACACACACACATACACACACATTCACTTACACATATGCACATACAACACTGCTCATGACCTAGTCAGTAACTTCACAATCCTGAATTTTCCCTGCATTCCTCCACACGGCTTAGGGTCCCAGCTAAGTCACAATCAGTAGAGTTCCTCATGCCTCATGGTGGGAACCTAGATGGTATCAAAATGCCTGATTTGTGATGTGTGTGCTACTGTTCACTTAAAAGTGCTTTTACTACCTTTTCTTATCAATGGGAAACTTTCAAGGTATTTAAAAGCAAAGCCTTTCAACCTTCTGGCCGCAATAAAGCAAAAATGGCAGGTGACTATATAAAAGCAGTAGAATGCACTTAAAGCAAATCACTCATAGGAAAAAGGGTAATGGTGCTCAGAGTCCCTTTATACGCCTTCTATGGGGAAGAATGTGCTTTGGGGTGATGTGGGATTCTTTCCATTTGCTCAGTGAAAACATTAGCTGCTTTAGAGAGCAATGTTGTTATTTTTAAGAAAGATGGATAAATGAAACCTTAGAAAACCTTCCTAGCAATCAGAAGAGCTGAGTTCAGCGATGATAAATAAAGAGGCCAGCAGGCTAAACTTAAAACCACAGATTCTGTAAATAGAAAAGATTAAAATTCTTCACCATCAGGCAACCTTTTTGGGGAGCAGAGGAAGAAGCCACCTAATGCTTACAAAGCAAGACTCCTGACTAATTAAGGAAAGGGAGAGAAGCAGATTGTGCTCCTATTTGGAACAGGTTATCTGCTGTGACTAATGCAGGCTTGTTAAAGGCACAGCGAGGTGATACTTTGGCATTCTGAGAAAGAAAAGATGAATGCTCTTAATATAGGTCACTGGGACAACTCTGAAACCTGTTTCTGTGAGACGTAAGGTTCAGAGAAAACTAAACAATCATACAATTTGCTTCCTTTTAACGCCGTCTCTGTTCTGCTTCCTTCCTGGATGGTAACTGAAGTGGGCCTTTTCTCCTTTGCTCTGGCCTTCACAGTTGGCTGCGATCCTCAAGTCCACCCGCCAGCAAGCACACGTTTTTACAGTGGCATCCATGCAAGAGAAAACTTCTCAAAACTCATCAGTGTTTAAACAGAAGTTACTTATATTTAGGATAAAATAAGAAATCACTTATATGGAGGATAAATTGTAGTCACAATTAGCAGGGAAAGTAGAATGCTGGAACTGATTAAGTGATTTTGAATGAAAGGGTTCATTTCAACCTGGGACCCCAGCTTGTCTCTGGGAGAAAACAATAAAAACGTGGACTGGAAACAGTTGATTAACTGCTATTGTGGCCCTGATCCTTAGAATTATAGAGCTAGAGAAGAATCAAGGTCCTGCCTGGAAGAAGGATTTTACCATGCTTGGTACCTATTAGCAAGGACTGGATGGGGAAAGTTCCTTGACGTGTTTGGATCTCCACCTTGGGCTCTGCACTTGTTAATTAATCTCATCTTCTCTGGGATTGTTGTTTCCAACTAAGGGCATTCTGAAAGTGAGTTAGTATCAATGGTCCCCAGGGAAAAAGAAGAAGGGTGGGCACTTTCAGGTGCCTGGTTAGACAGCTGGTTTGATTAATTCATAGAATATATTCATTAAAAAGCAAGAAAAAAAAAGGAAAATGTTCATCCAGTAATTATAGTCATTGCTAATTGCAAATACAGTTGAAATCCTTTATTATACTATACCTAGTTGGTATTATTTACTGGGCTATATGGAACTACATATATATTATAACATATAGTATATTCTCATTCTATATGAGAATGTAGAGATAGTCTATATTCTATAGTATGTGGAATATATTTCTATATTCTATGTTAGAATATAGAAATTGTCCAAGTTCTATCAGTGTTACTGGTTGCATTATACAGAGTACATTATACAGAGTATATCTTAAAGGACAATTTATAAACTGCATTTTGTGTGTGTGTGTGTGTGTGTGTGTGTGTGTGTGTGTGTGTAAGATACTTAGGATTGAACCCTGGGAATTTTATGTCAGAGCTACATCCCCAGCTCTATTGTATTTTTTTAATTTTAAAAGTGATCTTTTTAAGTTGCTGAGGCTGGACTTGAACCAGTGATTCTCCTGTCTCAGCCTTTCAAGTACTAGGATTATAGGCCTGCACCACAGCGCTTGGCTCATAAATTACTTCTGAACTGATCATAAGAAAGAATGCTATTAGGTGAAACAAGAGTGTTCCACTGCAGAATAATGAATAAGCTGTCTTCAGAGACAAGGAATGTGCTCATCCAAGGCTGACACCACCTTTGCGCAGTATATATCCTCATAGTCTTAGACTTCTTGACCCAAATGGGCCTGCTTCCAGGACCTACAAGCCCTGCTCCCTGTGCTCAGCCTTCTGGATGCAGACTTTACTCTCATATGTGTACGTCTCTAACACCAGGAGGTCACTCAGGGGATGCTGTCTGCAGAGGATGTGAGCAGACTGTGGCTGGAGTTGGGTATACAAGCATGCATGCAGGAAACTCCTCCAGGTCTAGGCCATGCAAGGGGACAGGCTGGTAAAACCTGGAGGACTCTTTATCTTACCTGTTAATAAGGAAACTTCTCTTTCAATAGTTTTAGACATGACAAATACACTTTTAAATTTCAACTCAGCATGAAAGATGTCAAGGAAAGAAGTACTCAGAAGAATCAGAGGGAATAGTATTTGGTGTTCACACAGAATTGGGAACAGGTTTGTTCTTATCTGCAGAGTGAAAATCTTTATGACAACACATGAAGTATACAGGAAAGAACTCTGGAAGATTTTGCCTGAAGTAGGAAACAATTAGTTCCAAACTAAACATTGCCTCTGCCTCATCAGACAATTCCTAAAAGCTAGCCTTGATGGTATCATGTTATTTGTAGCCACATCCTTGAAGAAAGCTAAAAAAATATTAAGCATTCAAAAATGGAAAATTCATGTGTGGCATCCCATAAAAAATTGCCAGGCATATAAAACTCCCTCTCTCTCTCTCTCTCTCTCTCTCTCTTTTTCTTTCTTTCTCTCTCTCTCTCTTTATCTCTCTCTCTCTCTTGCACACACACACACACACACACACACACACACACAAATATTATGCACAACAAAGACCAAGCAGATTATTTGAAACTGATTCAGAACTGACATAAGTGTTAGAACTAGCAGATGATGATATTAAAACAACTATCAGGGCTATATCCTAATATCTTACGTGTTCAAAAAGACAAGTAGATTTTTTTTTTAAAAGAAGAAAACATTAATGATCTAGACAACATAGCAACATAGCAAGAGAGACTTTCCATAATGAAACTCAGAAGAAAGGATAATTTTTTTTTTTTTTTTTGCGGTACTGGGGATTGAACTCAGGGGCATTCTAACTCCGAGCTATACCCACAGCCCTATTTTTTATTATTTTTATTTTGAAACCGAGTCTCACTAAGTTGCGGAGTGCCTCACTAGGTAGCTGAGGCTGGCCGCGAACCTGGATCCTCCGGTCTCAGCCTCCCAAATGCTGGGATTACAAGCGTGCGCCACCACACCCGACTGAAAGGATAATTTTTTAAAGTAACTAGATTGTCAGTAACTGTCAGAGAGCTTCAAAACAGTCTATGATACATGCAAATGAGTGTCAAAAAGGGAGAAGACAAGCCGGGCATGGTGGCACACGCTTGTAATCCCAGCATTCGGAGGCTGAGACCAGAGGATCCGGGTTCAAGGCCAGCCTCAGCTACCTAGTGAGGCACTCCGCAACTTAGTGAGACCCAGTTTCAAAATAAAGAATAAAAAATAGGGCTGGGGGGTATAGCTTGGAGGTAGAATGCCCCTGAGTTCAATCCCTAGAACTGCAAAAAAAAAAGGGAGAAGACAATAAAATATTTGAAAAAAAAAAAAAAAAATCATGGCAACCTAGAATTCTATACCCAGCAAACATACCTTTTGAAACTAGAGGCAATCTAAAGTCTCTTACTGACACGGAAAGGTGCAATGGATGTATAACTGACATATGCATAATATGAGAAATCTCAAAGCAATTCTTTCAAAAAGGAGGAAAATAATATGTGATAGAAAGTGGATTTCCACAAATGAATAAGAAGTAAAAAATGATAACTACATGAGTAAATATAAAAACCTTTTTGTCTAAATAGTTTAAAAGATAAATCACTTTTTAAAGTCTACTAAATAGACCTCTAAATGATCATTCAGAAGAAAACAAGAGGAAATTAGAAAGGGTTACACATGAAAAGAAAAGAACAGCACAGCAGACCAACATTTGTGGGAGTCCTCTAATAAAGAATTATCAGCGCAGTTATATGGAAATCAAAAAGATACAAAGGCAATACTTTGACCAAATCTTTGCCAATAGATTTGACAACATAGATACAATGGACGATTCTCTTAGCCAAATGTTACTCAGGGGAAAATAAACAAAATAGATTACCGTACAATTACTAAAAATTTTGAAATCATATTAAAAGCTTTACCACAAAGAGAATTCCAGTCACACGTATCTTTAGTGGTGAATTCTACCCAAGGAATTCTACACCTCAGGAAGAAATAATATTAATTTCACACAAAATCTTACAGGAGTACAATTAACTCATTCAGTGATGTCAAGGTACCCTGATAAAGTATGAAGGAGAGTATTAAAAAACTAGAAGTACACAATAATGTCCTTAATGAGAATGTTAGCAAACTAAATTCAATATTCTGCAAGACTGATTTAACATTTGCTTACTGCCTTTGAAGCATAACATTCAAATATGCTCTAACCAGCTGGGGAAGTATCATTAGTAGCCAATACATTAAAATAAGCTACTAGGGGGCTGGGCGTGGTGGCGCACGCTTGTAATCCCAGCATTTGGGAGGCTGAGACTGGAGGATCTGGGTTCGCGGCCAGCCTCAGCTACCTAGTGAGGCCCTCTGCAACTTAGCGAGACCCGGTTTCAAAATACAGAATAAAAAATAGGGCTGGGGGTGTAGCTCGGAGATAGAATGCCCCTGAGTTCAATCCCCAGTACCCCAAAAAAAAAAAAAAAAAAAAAAAAAAAAAAAAAAAAAAAAAAAAAAAAAAAAAAAAAAAAAAAAAAAAAAAAAAAAAAAAAAAAAAAAAAAAAAAAAAAAAAAAAAAGCTACTAGGACAGCTAAGATTGAAGCTTCTACCATCTTCATATATATAGTTAATACTTAAGTAATTAACTATTGATTTGGTTACATGTTTGTAGATAATGACACAAGACCAGACACTTATTATAGTTGGAGATAGAACATCCCCTGAAGAGGTCATAAACTGGTGTTTGGAGTTGATGTGATTGACTCCTGAGGGTTATAATCTCATCCATCGGTTAATCCATTGTGATGGATTTATCTGAGTGGTGTCCTAGGTTAGCGGGGTGGGGGTGTGCTCTTAGGAATTGTGCTTGTATCTTTGAATCTCCTAGCCTGCTGGCTCCCCCTGCTTGCCGCCGCCTTCTTCTTCTTCCTCCTCCTCCTCCTCCTCTTCCTCCTCCTCCTCCTCCTCTTCTTCTTCTTCTTTCTTTTCCTGAACTCTCTGATTCTCTTCCTGTCATCACTCTCTGTTCTTTATATCTGGGCCTCGCATGAACTGAAACCAGAATCTCCAGGAAACTGTGAGCAAATAAATCTTCCATCCTCTAAGTTGTGCGGTCAGGTCTTTTGGATTATATCTGTGAGAATATTGACTGATACAGAGACCTGCTTTTTAATTTTCTAATAAAGAGGGACAGATCTTGCTTCCATATTTTTCTCCCTACATTGTACTTAGGCATGCTACATGGAGCTACAGCAATTATTTTGTCACTATGAAGCCGGGTAATATGATGAACAGGAAAGGTCAAAGTGCAAAAGCTGGTAGAGGAAAAGCCATGAAGACTCTGGGTCACTGATAACAGCTGACCTTGCCCTTCCAACCTTTTTGATATGTCAGATCATTAAACATCCTTATTACCTAAGTCTATCTTGGATGGTTTTTTCCAATACTTTGAGGAAAAATATTCCTAATTAATATAACATTTTGGTAATTTTATGTAGAGAAAGTTCTCTACTAAGAAATTGCCACTTATAGCATTAATTTCACTTGAACAAAGCTGTGTTAGAGAAAATTAGGTAACTGTTTACTATGGAGTTTCATATACACTTATGTAATGAATACAAGAGTCATGGTTATAGGATACAGTAGTATGACTGTAGAATGACTTATCAATTGGGACTAGGCTCTTCTGTTTATGCTTAGTTTTTTTTTTTTTTTTTTTTTTTTTTTTTTT
>PVLC010007701.1:0-61932 GCA_004027655.1 Graphiurus murinus | reverse complement strand
GAGCGGGATGAGATCTGGGGGGAAACAGCAGGTGATGTATGCATATATAAATGTATGATTTTGAATCTCAGGATGTTGTGTAATTATAACGCACCAATAAAATTATAAAAAAGGAAACCCAGAGCTGGGTGTGGTGGTGCATGCTTGTAATCCCAATACTTGGGAGGCTGAGACCGGAGGATCCGGGTTTGCGGCCAGCCTCAGCTACTTAATGAGACCCTCTGCAACTTAGTGAGACCCTGTTTCAAACTAAAGAGTAAAAAATAGGGCTGGGGGTATATGGGGGTATAGCTTGGAGGTAAAATGTCCCTGGGTTCACTCCACAGTACTGCAAAAAAAAAAAAAAAAAAAAAAAAGGAAATACAGGGAAAAAATGTGGTCTGAAAATTCAACTGATAACTACCATTGGGCATATTCTACCAGGACTTCAAAACACTAAAGTAAGTTCAAATAAGATAAGCACCAAGGTCCTGGTTCTTACTGTCTATGTAAGTGAAGCCCTTGTTTCAAGAGTCTGTGTGACCTTGCCTTTCTCTCCTGACCGAAGAAGCAACCACAGCTATAAACACTGTGGCATGAGGACAGGCCTTTTCTCTTCTGCGGGGTGAAGAAGCTGCTGCATTCACTGACGTCCATTTGAATCTGGTAGAGATTCCTTGACAATAACAACTGTATACTCTATGACTCTTTCATTCTTTCAGTCTCTACCTAAGTGCAGATTGATGCTTTACAGAGGGACAATGACAGGTGACAAGAACAAGGCGTATGTGTTAGAGACATAAACACCTACTGTTCCTGATGTTCCACATCTCTTTTTAGCTCTATGTAGCTTTGTCTCATTTTTAGACTTAATGCAGAGCTAGGGCTATAAAAAAAAAAAAAAAACACTGTCTTTCCCCTAGCACTGATGCTTGTGCCATTCATTATCTGAGGTAAGTTTGATCCTGTCCTTTCTTCCTCATTCCATAATTTGCTCAAACAAGCACTATATGCGCCTGAAACTTACAGCTCCCAAGAATTCCTCTTAACTAGAGGTAAAACTTTTCTCAAGTCCTTGTTACAATGCAAGTAAGTGACCCAAGAAAGTACCTGTTTAATCTGTTACTATAGTGATATGAGTTAGCTTGTCATATTAGCTTGCTAAAGTCTCAGAGAGGACAAAAAATGAGACCAAGAAAACCCTAGGAAATAGAAATGCACTGGTTTGTGGTTTCAAGTCACTCAATGGTATGTACCAAGCACCATTATTCTCCAGTATGACACATTAGCTGCCAGCAGGAGAAGCAAGGCTGGGAGGAATGGAGGAAGGAAAACAATAGGTTGGACTGGTAGCATCCCTTGGAGGCAGTGCTAGTCCCTGGGGTAGGAAGGAGAGCTCTGAGATATTGTCACAGAGCTATCTGAGGAAAGCTAGGTCAGTAGAGCACCACCATGTCCTTCTTTATACTATACTCCGATGGAAGGAACCCTTCCAGCTCCTGCAGAAGAGACTGGAAGCACATCCAGCAAATGGGGAGAGTGAAGAGTCTCATTTTACCATGGAGCACTGGCATGTTAACTTTCGGGGGTGGTACTGGGGGTTGGATCCAGCGGAATTCTTCCTCTGAGTTATGCCTCCAGTCCTATTTTACTTTTGAAACAGGGTCTCACTAAGTTGCTGAGGGTATTGCTAAGATTCTGAGACTGGCTTAGTACCTCTGATCCTCCCAGCTCAGTCTCTCAAGTACTGGGATTACCGGAGTGTGCCACCATGCCCAGCTTGGATTGTTCTAACTCTTTAGGTTTGGGAAAATATCCTCTACTTCATAAGAGTCTCCATGCATCCTTGTTTTTGTAGAGACTTTTATATTCTGCTTGATTTCCTCTTCAATTTCTCAAAAGACACTTTATTTTCTTTATAAGAACTTTCAAGTTCCTTGTCTCCATGTAGGAATTATTTTTGATGCTTTCCACCAGCTGATGTTTTCAATACAAGAGCATTTGAATTCCTACTAAGCATTTAGCCTTAGTAGATAATTAGTATACTACATAGGGTGGATCTATTACAGATTAGTAGCAGGCAAGAAAATTTAGATATATGGTGATTGTGATAATTTGTGTTAATATTTCTATTAGGCTAGGCTACTCATTTGCTTGTGATTTATTAACATGGAACTCTAACATTAGGGAAAATTTAGAGAAAAATTCTACTGGCATTATTTTACTTAATTCCTAAGCCTGAAATCTCAATATAGAAGAGGTTAGTTAATAATATCTTATCTTGTAATCAACTCATAACATTCTGATTAAACTAACATGATTACCCTAACCACAGAAATGCAAACATTCAAATTTATAACTTTCTTGATTGTTGTTCTCTGTAAAAGATATTAGTTGGTATTTAATTGGAAGAAGAACATACATTTATTTGCTCAGATGCTGCTAATATTATATTATAAAGCATTGCAATACTACATGATGAAACTTTGGACAAAAGAAAGAACTCTGGGATTGTCAGGGTGCAAAATAATATCCTCAGCCATTCTTGTGGAATACAATCAATTGATTTTGATGAGTCTCATTCAGTCTTAAAATGAAAGGACTTTTGAAAAGTCTATGGTGATCTTATTGGTTGGCTAGCCCCAGAGACATTCTCTTCATCCTGTTACTTCATGCATCAGAGGCTGGAAGGCAAGGTACTTACTTTCCCAGCATCCTTTGCATCTAGGATTGTCTGACAATCCATTTGTCACCTGTGATATGTAAGGTGGAGCCCACTGGAGGCATTGTGAGGAGCTGCTACTCTTTCTTATATTTTTGGTCTCAAATGTAGATGGTATGTCTGTATTCGTAGGAATCAATTTGCAACCAGAAGTCCCAAGAATGGGAACAAAAAGCCAATAGAGTAATGATGGCTGAGTAGATAGATAAAATGATCCTGGGCTTTTGATAACATGGTAGAGCTGCTACACATCTCTTTTCTTGTTTGAGGCTTTTAATTATATAAGATGATTAAATGATTTTATTATCAAAGTAATGACTTGTCATGCTTTTTGTTGACTGGTTTACCTATGGCCATAGCATCTTACTCATGTAGTTTCTATGAATTTGAAGAAATAGTCTGTAATGATCTGAAAACCAGGTCAACTCACTGTCATAAACACGGTCCAAATTTCTTTATATCAGCGTAATCTAAAGCAGCACTGCTCAACAGAACAGTGATCAAGAAATGTTCATATAGAACATAGAGAGTGGCTATGGAACATGCAGAATGCAGCTAGTGTGACTGAGGAACTGCATTTTTAATTTTATCCTGCTTTAATTAATTTAAGCCGAAATAGCCATGTGTGGCTAATGGCTATCGTATCTAACAATGCAGATCTATTAACAAATATTCAGATTACTATAGTTCTCTTGAACAAAAATTCAACTTGTAATTTTATATTTCATATTTCACAAGCCCAAGAGCATCTCATTATGGAAAAACAATGACTCAGCTGGGCTTTACATAGTATCATGTTTGAAGGCTGTTAAACAATACTAAACAGTACTTAACTTGTATATTAGCTAACTATGCAGAACCCATACCAATTTAAGCATTTCACATTGACAACTGTAATAAAGGATGTCTTTTTGGAAAAATAATCTTATTCATATTACACTCATTCAGCTGTTTGTTAAGACTTCTGTATTCCCAATCACAAGTGAAAAAGAATAATAATGGTATGCCAGTCTCATTAAGCTGTAGGGGTATAACAAGTCCCTGAGATAAACTATAAATTATAGTCTGCAGAAGACTGCTGGGCACACTAGAGAACCAGTTTCAAAGTATATCAACACAGCACTAAGCCATGGGGTGCTGAGAGCTGGCAGCTAAAATACTCCAGCAAAAAGGACAGGTGCAAGGGACATGTGATTATACCACACACGAGCAATCTGTAAGGCTGTCAGGTCCTGGAACAGAGTACTCAATACTATCTGCTATACCTAAATGTGACTTGGAGCAATAATTCCATCATCCCTTTGTGTCTTGTGTAAAGCTAAATAATCAGCATGTTCACATACACAGGTATTTTTAGAGTCTGAGGAACAACTAATTCTACAAGTGCCCGGGGTGGCCTGGGGCTGTTAAAATAATCACCATGTCAATCTCCTGATAAGGATCAGTCACCCATAACTCTTCCATCGCTGTTACCTGCTGGCCTGCTGAACATAGCTCAGCAAAGTCCTTTTGTGTTGGGGACTCCTGTTCTTTTCTGTCTGGTGTTACACACAACTTTAAGAAACAGCTAACAAGTTGAACTTAACTCAGAAACCAGTCAATCTGTATTTAGGGTTCTAAGCAGAAATGATGAAGAAAATTAGTTGAAGATTTTGGCAAGCCATCTTTACTTATTCTACTTGGTTCTCTATGTGAAACTTATTTGGTTTTTAGAAAATGGTTAAGAAAGCTATCATTCTATATTTTTTAACCAATAGATACTTGAATTATTTGCATCTTGAGATAATTTTAAAAGTAGATTCATTTACAATTAATTTATACTCAAAAATAAATTTTTTACTCTTTCTTTCTTCCTTCCTTCCTTTCTTTCTTCCATTCCCTTCCGTTCCCTTCCCTTCCTTTTCTTTCCTCGTCTTTCCTTTCCTGTGGCATGGGATATTGAACCCAGAGGCATTCTAACTCTGAGCTACACCCCCAGCCCTGTTTTTTGCTTTATTCTGAAATAGGGTCTCATTAAGTTGCTGAGGGGCTCACTAAGTTGTCAAGGCTGGCTTAGAATCTGCAATCCTCCTGCTTCAGCCTCTCAAGTACTGGAATTACAGGTATGCACCACCACAACTAGTTACACTTCCATTTTATATATTGACAAGTACTCCCTTCTCATTGGTTAGCATTGCATTTCTTTGCAAATATCTATGTTTTCTCCATAGGTTCTTTGTACCACTTGTTTTATGGTAGCATCTGATGTCTAAGAGATAAAGGTATGCTCAGTCCTGATGGAGGGAAGCAAGAAACATGGTTACTTGGAATGCTTGTGTCTGAACAAAGCTACATGTGAAGGCATCTCAGTTAAAGGTATATCAAGACATAAATCTTTACCTATGCTGTGGCTCTGAAATGCAGAATCTGCAATTGTATCTTCTTCCTCCTCTTGTGAGTTTTCATGTGCCTCTTTTATCTGCAGCAAGAAGAAAATACTGGAAGTTTTTACCCATTGTATCAAATACATCTTTGGAATCCTCAGAACAATGATGCATTCTATAACAAACTTGTGGGTTTTAAATATGTGCTTGTAGACAAATGTGTGGGTATATGAATATATTTGTGTATATACACATACCCACACGTGTTTAGTTCCACTTTCCTTCACTATATAATCTGGCTTTATTACAAATTTCAATTATGAAAGAATTATTTTCAGAATAATTATTTTCAGAAACATAAACCCAGCTCAGAAAGAGAGGATCTAAAGGGTACCTGATTCTATGTGAGATTTTAGAGATAGAGGCTTTGGTTTTTAAAAATCCATAAAGTTGATAATGGGGCTATTAGAAAAAAAATCAAAGTCTAGGGAAGTATAATTCCTCCAGAGACAGAGACAGAGACTCCTATCATAAGTTATTTTAATAAGAGTAAAGAAATATACTTATATATATTTAGATCTCCTGACCCTTTCCTGGAAGGTAACTCTCTAAGAAAATGATTTTTTCCCCTCACTCTTTCATAATGAAACAAGATGCCTGCTCGGCATGCTCAGAGAACTACAGCCATGAGACATTTTTCTAGACTTTCCACATCTCAGCTGGAATACCCAGGTGCCTGATCATGCAGCCTCAAAGACAACTCTGGAGAGAATCTCATGGAGGTGGAGTCACTGTGTCTTACAGATGAGAATTCTGAGGTACAGGAAATTTCCAAATGGTTGGCAAACATGTAGTAAGGGGTGACCCTGACATCAAAACCCAGGGCTATCACTGAAAACCGAATGACTACATATGACGTGGTAGAAGCTGTGTAAGGCTTTACATGCAGGATCTCATAATCCTGAGCAATGCCAGGGAGCAGGTGTTATTGCCAGTACCCATCCTGAAGCGGCAGAGGAGGTGAGCACCTGTCCAAGTGTTATTGTTCAAGAGCTGAGAGTCAAACACAGCAAGTCTGATTCCAGGTTTATGTTCATCTGGGGGATCTTTGTTATTCTCAAATTTCCATTTGACTATGCCTGTGTAGATTTGACCCTGATATCAAGACAGCCAAGGTCCTTGGTGGGATGACTGTACACAGCACTTTTTAAAAAATACATTCTAGCTAGGCATGGTTGTGCATACCTATATTCCCAGTACTTGGGAAGCTGAAACAGAAGGAACATAGGTTTGAGACCAGCCTTAGCAATTTAGCAAGACTTTCAGCAACTTAGCAAGGGATAGGGGTATAGCTCAGAGGTAGAATGCCTCTGGGTTTAATCGCAGTACCACAAAAATAAATAAATAAATGAATAAACAAATAAATAAGCATTCTAGGTGGACATGGTGGTAGATGCTTATAATCCTAGTACATAGGAGGCTGAGTCAGGAGAATGAAAGGTTTGAGGCCAGCCTCAGCAACTTAACGAGATCCTGGCTCAAAAAAAAAGAAAAGAAAAGAAAAAAAAAGAAGCCTGGAGTATAGCTCAGAGTCAGAACACCCCTGGATTAAATCCCTAGGATCAAAAACAAAAAACCCAAACATTGTAGCTGGTGGGTCACCTAAGCAGTCAATAAGGATAATAATGTGAACCGTGACATGCAGCATGGGTTTTGCTCAGGCACATCCATTAGAGGCTGTCAGTGAATATGCTCGTGGGTCCAGTGGAATATGAAGGAACCATTATTTTACATTGGCAATGTAGAAAGTCATATGGTCGCATACTGACCTTGAGCTAGATTTCAGTTTCTACTTTTTACCTCCTATTTTCCATGCTTAATGAGAAAAAGCCAATTATTTACATTCTGTGGCTGCAGTTCCAAGAGCAGAATGCAGTTGGTGCTTAATCTGCACCATGATAACAGGCAGAAGACCACAAACATGGGAGAGAATGTAGCTGGCCACCTTGGCCTCACAAAGGGAGACTGTGGAAGGTTCAGGATCCAGAAGCCTAGTTGCCTCAGTCTCTTTCCCCATCAGCTGCAAGCTCTGTAGGCCCTTCCCTGCAGGTTAAGACTTTCACAGGAAGAATGCCAGGAAGGGAAAGAAAGACAGAAAGAAGGGAACCATTCATGGACGGTAGAGAGAAACAGTCCTGTGAGGAGCGGAGTAGAGGTTGGAAGCTCCAGCACCTGTTTGTAACAAGGCTACCTAACAATCCACCAAGGCATGGACCCCAAACACCTTAGTCTTTAGTTCCTACTCATAATCCTTCGAGACCCTTCTGTCCTCATTTATAGAAACACCAAGGAAATCTTTATCTTCAGTTCCTACCAGCTGTTATGGCAATCTGTCCCATCTCTTCCACCTGTTAATGTAAAATAGGATTTCCTTTAAATTGTTCTAAATTTACCCACTTTAATCATGTGAGGGTGCCCTCCCAAACTGTTGGAATAAGGGTGAACTGCCATCTCTGTCAGCTTGTGAAATTCCAAACTAAAGAATCAAGAAATGAGAATATGTTTCTCATAAAGGATAAGAAGCTCTAAGAGGGTGAGTGATCTATTCAAAGCTACACAGGATTTTAGGATTTTAATTTTAGAATGGCACTCCCAAACCCTTTTTATTGCTCTATTTCAATTTTTAGAGTGTCCCATATCATTATAACTACCCTTTCCAACCCTTCCCAAGAACTACTATGTCTTTCTTAGTATCTAACAGTTAAACATGGAGGCAACATTCCAAGTAGTTATAAATTATAGTACTTTATTTAAGAGTAGCAAACATTTTCAGTGTGTGTGTGTGTGTGTGTGTGTGTGTGTGTGTGTGTGTAATTGCTCTGCTTCCTTTCCCTACCATTCCCTATCCCTTCTATGGACCTCCACCATGGTTTTCTAAGTGCCCTATTTAAGAGAGAAAACATAAGCTATTGTATAGTCCCACCTGTCAACTCCTTATCATTTATACTCCAGGGCTTTATGTGCTTCAGGGCAAGTGCTAAATGGAGCTTCAAGAGATTCTTCAAAAGAGCTCGCCATGTGGACAATCCTAATTCTTTCAGCAATACTGGGCTAGTTGACCCAGAAGGGGCAAATGACCCATGGGGGAATTTTTTAATTTGAAAGAGACAGTTGAAGCACCAGCAAAGGAATGGAGATGGGGGATTGTCCTGGGATGGCATACTCCTCAGCTCTATCCACACAAACAAATTTCAATGCAAAGTAGGGAATAATTTTTTTAAAATCCATTTGCCTATGGAAATTAAAGGTATAATTTATTTTGGCAGCAGATTCCCATTGCTAATTATATTTTCTCATAGGATCAAATTTAATTTTCATTCCTGATCACACAGTGTCTGGGTTGTGGGAACTTCCTGGGGGCTCTGGGGCTGCCAGGTCAAGATTAAGAATTTGCCAAAGCCAGGCACAAGTGGGACAATATCCTCCAAGTAGATAGAGCACTACAGAGAAGGAGAATGGTCCCTGAACCAAGTTCAGTGAGGGTTTGGCTTAGAAAAGACTGGTAGATAGATATTTGGAGGTTTCACAGTGACTGCTGTCCCAGGAACAGATACAAGTCAATGCCAGCAATGTCCCATTTGAAAAGAAGTAGAAGGTGACTCATAACTAACAACTAAAAGCTGTTTGAGGTTTCAGTTTGTTGTCAGAACTCTGAGTGTCTTCTAATGATACATCTCTAATGCCTGTCCATCTTTTAGGGCTCTTTTAGGGTTGTAGTTACGAAATGCTCCAAATAACAGCCTGTAACAAGTACTCATTTCATACCACTGTATCTGTAACATCCTCCTTACTTCTATTACCAGGAAGGGCAAGAGAAACTGCACTTACCAAAGACACAGGAGGGAAAAGGAAGAAAAGAATCTACTACTAATTATTACATATACATGACTTCGTAAATAAACCCTATATTTGCAGAGTCTTCATTTGGAATTCTGCATATGTTTCTTCTCTGAACCACCCTAACACTAATGGCTTCCCAAAAAACAACCTTTTTGATATCAAAATTCATTTAAGAGAAAAAGAACATATGAATCTATGTGAAGATAGGGAGTGATCCTGGGAAAAACCAGAAGACATAACCTCTGGAAAAGTTAATCATTTTGAAAAGTTTGCAAAAGGTGGGCAAAATGTGCGTGCTTCTTATTAGCATCAAAATAGCATTTAGAACAGAATTATTAAATTAAAGATGTTGAAATTAGAACATTTTTGCAGAACTTAAGATGATAACAATTTGTATAATTGTTGTACTATTTGCAGCCATTCCCTCATCAGAGAGCCATTTTAATGGGAGAGTATTTGATGATTTTATTAACAGATGTATTTTATTTTTCAGATTATGTGACACCTGGGTGAAGAGAATACCCATAATTTAAAACTGCTCGTATTGAAATGGCCATCTCACTCTTGTGCATGATGAAGGTAGATTATCTCATTAACTTTGTTAACAATCTTTATTTTTGTCCAGTGGTATTAAATTGGAGCCTAGAGCTGTCTTCCTTTGAGACTTCTCCTTTCAGAAAATTATCTCAAGCCACAGGAAGAACTTATGACGCATAGCAAGCAGAGTACACATTTCTGACTTACTGACTTAATGCTGAGATAGTCTTTCTAGGAATGTCTTCCCCTACCCTCTTTTATTTAAATGATATAAAATCATTTTAAGTACAAAGTAACATAGCTTCTGCTCTAAATTACACAAAATTAAAGCTAAATGGTCTATAAATGATGGCAGAAATGGGGACATACGCCTCTATAATTAAGGTTCTCAAAAGAGAAGATATTTAATTCGGCAAAGCATTACTGGACTTTTGCACATGATTTACAATATATCTTCACAATACTTAAAAGAGATGTGTAGTTATCAGTGAACTAAGAGGTTTGCTACATAAACGGATTTGCTTTATTTGTATATGTGTATGTATGCATAAATATGTATGCATATATATGAAATTATCTGATTATCATTGCACATTAAAATAGTTAAAATGCCTTAGGACTTTCATGACTAAATTTAATTTTAGTTTCAAAAGGGCAAGGAGTGGTAGTATATTATGTCATAAGGTTTTGGAATAGTGGCTTAGTTCAGGGAAAAAGTGTGATGTGTAATACATTATATATGGGTACTGTTTCCATCCAAAAGAACTGCTATAAGAAAAAATATTTGTGACATATTTTAAGATAAGCTGAGAACAAAATTACCTTGAGCCCTAGTGAGGGAGAATTTTCTTAAACTCTGAATTTTAAAAGGTTCATGGGTATACACACATCAATGTGCTAAGGTATCAGAATACATCTTATTTTGCATCTAATCTTCTTCCTATATATGCTGATAACATATAATAAATGGGTTTTCACTACTATTCTTGTACTTGTCCCAAAGGAGACTACAGCAATGTCCTTTCTGAAATTAGTAATTTTAGCCCAGTTCACACTGATGATTAAGGAGATGAAAAAAAAAAATCGTATTTTACAATAAAAGAAAGCAACTAGCTGGTCATCTCTCCAGGTTAATAATACTCTTCTGAATGGAAAAACTTCTCAGCATGACTAATTTCCTCTTGCAGCTAACTAGAAAATTTAGCATATCCCTATTGATTATGCATATTTGGGGTGGTTAGGGAATCTTTGTACTTTACAGAAAATAGTATAAGTGTTTCTTGCAGATACTAGGGGAAGACCAAAGGAGCCTTATTACTACCCTGTGAAAGACTGCAGATGAGAAAGAAAAGCATGGCAAATTACTGTAGCATTAGGAAGTAATAAAGTAAAAGTGGGATTGTAAAAGCCAAACATAGTCTCTTTGTTTTTTGGTGCTTCTGTACAGTGAAGATATACCCGAAGCTGTCAGAGCCATATTAAATGGGGCACAGTTAAATGGAGTGCCTCTGATAAGGGGCTCTGCTAGGCTATCAGAGTTTTCCATCAGCAGGATTGAATTTCCGCCATATTGCACATTTCCACACGTTCCTTCTCTCTTTCTTTTCAGTGACAGTACAAGGGCAACCTTAGATATCCTTATAATTTGCGGTTTTATAATGCAGGGGACATCTACGTTTTCAAAGAAGAATGATACCATAGGAGCCAAGAGCAGAAATGGGGAAAAAAGAGCAAAAATTATACAATAAACATAGTCTGCATATAATTTCAGGCAGACTTCAAAGAATGACCTTATAGCTCTTTAAAGTCAAGTTCTATTTTAGTAAAAAAAATATTTTAATGTATATTTGTCTCAAATTAAACTATGGAAAACTCTAATTTCAGGAGTGCTAATCACCAATAAATAATCATAACTAAGAATGACTAATAATGCCAACCACGATTACTTTTAGAATCTCCTCTATTCTTGACCCATGCCAGGAAAAAAGCATCATTACTTCTTATTTCAGGTTTTCTCTTGAAAAAGGGTACATGCACTCTATTTTATTATATCTGTATTAGAGTATAAAATGATACAGATATGGCAAATTATAAAGATTCTTTTTTTCATTTAAGTGCTTTAAAATTTATTAAATTGAGCAATGAACATTGTCAAATCAATTACACAAGCATATAAAAAATGTAAGAAAAGTAAGTGTGATTTAAGATAATTTTAAAATAAAAACATTATCTGAAACTACTATGCCCCAGGGAAATATAAAAAGGCCTTTTACTGGGACTTCAGATAAATGGAGAGGGAGACCAGTAGAATAATAGAAGAGGATTTGGGGTGCATGATAGGGAGGAGAAAAAGGAGGACTAAAAAAGGAAACATTTCAAATAATATTATGTCCATATTCAAAGGTATCACTACCAATCTTGCTAACAGATATGGGAGGGAGGGAGGTTGTGGGGGAGCGAGTAGTGCGCGAAACACACCAAGGGCTGTATGCATGTACAAATGCATCACTTTGGATTTCACTATGATGTATAATTAAGGTGCACCAGTAAAAGCATTTTTAAAAGGGCTTTTTATTTATTTATATATTGGAGGAAGTCCATTTTTTAGTTCTGGACCTCATAACCAAAAGACTAAGTGATAAGGCTCTAAGTTCCAAAAAATAATTCTTGGATGTCACACTTTCTGTCTAGGTAGGATGGACTGGTATATACAACCTTCATAAAAAAAGAACAATGCTTAAATCAAACCATCCAAACAGCAATGTGTTCTGAAATTGCCTAGCACTTTAATTTCTAAAATCCTATTGCTTCCTTATTTTGTTTCTAGTAATGCTGGAAATAAGCAAAACAAAATGGGTCAAGTAGTGTGACTTGCCTATACTGCAGTGTTCCATTCATGGTCTAGCTGCCACCTCTCTGCTGCAGTTGTCACCAGGATTCTTTCTCTGTTAAGTAAATCTTTTTTGTTTTCTCTAGTCCCCTGTAATATCTTACCCTTATATTATTAGCAAAGGCTAGAAAGAACCCCACTAGAACATCTCAGAATGAAGCACTTTATAACAGGGATGGTGGAGCACTTACCAGGGAGTCTCTGGGTATTTCCATGTCGGCTTTGGTTTTGATGTTTTTCTTGTGGCTTCCTTGAGTGCTGATGGAGCTTCTGGTGAGACAGGAGCCCTGGGAACTGCTCTTCAACATGTTCCTGCAGGAAACATTATTTGATCCACTTTCTGTCTGTTGAGCGCCTTTCTTATCAACTCTGCAGGTAGAAAGTGATTCCTCTGATAAATTACATTGCTCTTTTTCAATCACTCTCTTTTCCCCAATCCTTTAATGTTTAAAGTAACCTCCATGTAGTTCTTTGTCTTTTAAACCTTGGAGTGGTGTTACTCATGAGCCTTGATTAAATCTTCAAATATTCCAGTAGTGTGCCAATTTAGATTTGATGCTATCATAACTTATTTTTATTTTTGTGATGCTTGTGGGGAGGGGCAAAATGAAAACCACTGAACAGTGATTGACAAATACACTTCTGGCCTGAGTTTAGCAGGAAAAGTAATTATTTCTGGAAAGGTTCTAAGTATACGTTTGCTCAGTATAATCAATGAAATCGGCATGCTTTAAAACCTATATGTAATTTTCTTCCATTTCATGCCATGTGGGTACATTCATGGTTCCTAGTGTGGGGTGAATTTCTATCAACCTTGATAAAGCTTACCATTCTTTAATTTCAAAGACCATTGGTTTGGTTAACAAAGTAACATGGACTAAATTATCATTTTATTGCTAACTTTCATTTCATCGTTTAAATTCTGGCTCATGTATAAGAGACTGCTACTATACATTTCTGCTTGTATGAAAATCATGCTTGATTGGCCTTTAATGTGTAAGAAGCAAACCACTCCCCTTATGGTGCTGTGTGGGGGATGCAGCCCCTCTACATTGCCACCCTCCTTTTCAATGAATTACCTGTTCAAGAGTTCCGTCATAAAGGTATCTTTTGTTGAAGATGTAACGGGGCTAGGTCTATGTCTTGGTTCAAACTTCATCTGGTTGAAAATATCTTGTGATGTTTTCAGATTGTTTTTGCTTTGTAAACTACCTTCTGGACCATCCACTGGCTTGGTGGCCCTATTAAGCTCATTTTCTACCTCACATTGGAGTTCAGGCTTTTTCTTCTCTTTTTTTCTTTCTGATTTTAGCTGTTTATTTCCAAACCCCAAGACTCTTGCATCTTTCTTTTCCACTTTGGTTTTGGAGACATCCATTTTCCTGCTACTGAGAGCTGGAAGTCTACTCTTCCGAAAACCAAACCAGCTGGCAAAAGACGGCCCTGGCCTGGGCTTTGCTTCCACAGAGGGGGGCTTTGTTTGAATTTGGCCCCTTTCCACATTTTCCTGAATGCACAACATGACCTTTTCTTCGATTGTGGGTGAGAGGGGGGTTTCTGGGTTCGTAGCACCAGCTTCAGTTGTGGAGGCATTTGGATGCCATCCAGAAGTTTCTAGTTTGGATATCCTGCTTGTATCCAAACTATTTGGATGCTGTGTCCTCCCTGGGGCCTGAGGGACTTGTAGGCAGTCTGTGGGGGTGGGTGGGCACCTGCAGTGGTCACTGTCTGGCTCCTCAGGCACAGTCATGCTGGGGTAACCTGGGGTGTAGGCCTGCTGGTCTTGCAGTCCAGGAGGGGTGAGAAGCCCTTCGGACTTTGGAGGGATCCTCAAAGGCAACTTGCTTGGGCTCCCATGCTGGCTGCTGGAGCTACCTGTGCTTCCCAGGGAGCCTTGCCTGGAGAAGGGGTATCCCAGAGGCTTCCCAGCACCAGGGAGACTCTCGGATGTGGAAGCAGAAGAGGTCTTGCTGGGGGAGCCTTCCGTGGAGGCATTCTGCCGAGTAAGAGAATTGCCTCTCTCGGCAGTGTTGGTGATGATCTGAGTTCGGATTTTGCCTGGCCCTTCCGTGGAGGGTGTGGGGGGCTTGTCTCCTGAGTGAGTGCTGAAGCTCTGGCTTCGAGCTTTGGCGCCATTCATGCCAAGGGCTGGTTTTAGGTGTGGCTTGTTGGAGGAAAGGGATCTTTTCACTGACCTGTTCTCTGCTCCATCTCTTCCATCAGCCCCAGGGATGCTATTTTCCAGTGACTCTGGCAGTGCTGTTTCCAGGGCAAGGCCTTCGGCTGGACTATGTGGCACTGGTAAAGCCAGTGTAGCTGCAAGTCTTTCGGCACCTGTGGGCTCAAGGCTAGCTGGGTTCTTAGAGTCCTCAGGCTTAAACTCACCCGTGGACACGGAACTTCTGGAGGCTTCATTTAAACTGTCTTTTTCATGTTTCCCTGGTACTGTGCAACTTTTCCTGAGCAGCTGGGGAGACTTCATGAGAACTTTGAGCCCCACGGGGAGGCGAGTCTTCAGTCCTTTCTCATGAGCGTTTTGACAACTGTGTGGGGTGCTATGGCTTTTGGAGGAGGATGAGGGACTGTTAACCTGAGATGATGGTGGCTCATCTGCTCCTAAGAAGGAAGGCTTGGGGGATGCAAGGACACTGTCATTCAACTGTCCTTTTCTTTTGGGGGACGATATCTCCAGTGGCTCTTGGATTGAAGGATAAGTCCTGGGCACCCGCAACCCTGTATCCATGTGTGTGGTCCCAAGTGTTTGCTGAGGAGAGGTTTTGGGGATACCTCTCTTTGGAGAGACTTTTGGAGGCCCAGGTGCCATCAAGGCGAATGAGCCAGAGGGGGCATGAGTGGGGCATCTGGCATGAGTCATTGTTTCTGTGGAGGGCAGGGCATGAGCAAAGAAAGGCTTTTTGAAGGCCATGGAAGACTTCTTCCTCTGCCCTTCTGTTGTGGCCTGATTAGCAGAAATGACAGGAGCAGAGCCTCCTTTCAGTGGAGGAGACTTCAATGCTGTCCTTGCTGTGTCATTGGGGGCCCTGTTTTCGGGTTTGGCAGATGAAGGTGGCAGCAAATAGTCACAACTGGGCCTGGCCAGTAGGGAGACTGACCTGCCTGGAGGGGGTGGAGGGGAAGGTGATTTCAGCCCTGCCTCTGGCCCAGAGTCACAGTGTTTATCCCTCATGGGAAAGTCTCCACCACCATTAGGGTCAATAAGGGGTCTTGACTGTGACCCAGGAGCCTGACTCTTGGAGCACTGGATCCAGTCCCTCTTGATTTTGGGACCATGAGGAAGTTGTGCAGGGTGTTTTGGAATGTGTGACTCTGAGCGTACATCACAGAGGGGCCCTGGGCCCTCAGTCTTTATGAACTGTGAGAGTTTCCTGGGAGGTAAGGCTGGTGATTTTTCAAGTGACTCTGGCCCAGAGGTGGTGACTGGGAAAGAGGCTTCAGGCTCCACTATTTTCAGTTTCTGAGGTGAAGACTTACCTCTGGCAGGTATTTTTGTCAGACTTTGCTTTTGATAGATACCCATGGACACCCCAGGCCTAGAATTACTCTGGCATGACACAATGCATGTTTGCTTGGCCAGCTTTTTTCGTGGAGTATCCTGCATTATGGTCCCAGGGCTGACAGAGTCGGCAGGTGACATGGGAATATCATCCACCATGGCATCTTTTGGAATGCTTTTCTCAGTTCCCTCTTGGAATCTCCTGAAGAAGGGACCATCTCTTGAGGCAGCTCCTGGCTCTAAATGAGCAATTCCCTGAGGTGAAAGTCCAGTGTGCTCTGTCTTGGGTCCTGCCGGGGCTGCACTGACGGAGATTTCGTTTTGGGTAACAGTGATAACTCCGGTCTGGTGAGAGCTGAATTCGAGGGGCTTGCCATCCTCCGCATCAAATATCACAGTGACACATTCTTCTGAGGAGGTCCTCTTCACAACCCTCTGCTGTTTGATGAAACCAAACGTCTTTGGCCTCATCTCTAAGTGGGCAGGCACCTGCAGCTCCTCATCAGGAGACTCCAGCTCCGATTTCCTGAAGCCCATGAGGATGTCCAGGTTCTCTGTGGACTTGTCTGTGTCGGCTGCCAGTGACAAGTCTGAGGGGCTCCTCTCATCACTGCTCTCTATGTGCAGCTCATCCAGTGTCCCATTGTCCTCTGTGTCTGAAAGCTGGAGGTTGAGAGCCAGGTGGCCATGAGGACCCCTCTCCCTCTGCAGTTGAGGTCCCGGTGCATTTGTACAGGGCTTCCTCTCTAAGAGACAGTTGCTGGCACAATGAATCAACTTTTCAGGTCTTTCCCTGGGATAAACTGAGGATGTGCCTTCTGAAAAGTGTTTTCCGTTCGGCTCCCAGCCAAACAGGCTGTCAGAAACACTGTGGGTTAATGTACTGTTGTGCAGCCTGCAAACCTCATGTGGAACTGTTCGCAGCAATGCTAAGGGAGAGGTGTCGTCATCGGCATCCTCTGGAGGATCTGTGTCATAAACGAATGTCTTGTCGGGGCTTCCCATACCAGGTGGTTTACAGGGAGGGTATTCCTTGAGGCTGCTACTCTTAATTCCTGGAGAATATATCCCTTCATTGGAGTTCATGCAATCTTTATAGCCCCATTTGGTTATCACCGATGGGGGTTCCAGTAATACTTTACGCTGCTGTAGCTTTCTTAGCCCTTCCAAAATGTGGCTTTCTTTGATCCGAGTGGGAGGTAGTTCATCTGCAGAGCTAGTAAAGCTGCTTGGGAGTGATGAATCGATGCTTAGCCTTTTATCCCAGTTTTGTGATGATTGCTAGGAAAGAGAAGTAGGGATGAGAAACAATTGAACCATGCAGATCACAAATACATAAAAGGTGAAGCCCATTGTTAGGCTTAATTGGTGCTATTGGTTCGTAAGTATTCACATATAAATGCAGTTTATGCAATGTTCACTATGCCAGGTCCTGTGCTAAGTAGCACAGCAAAATAAAGAAATTAAAGGCGAAAACCCTACCTCCAAGGAATAGGATAATCAGTAGAGGCAGAGGGCCTTGGGCACAACTAACTATATGCCAAAGAAGCAAATGAGAAGTACCAATGGAATGAGTATCATGGATTCAGAGGAGGTAGACTATAGGCCTGCTTGGGAAAACCATGAAAGGAATGTTGGAAAGAGTTTTAAAAAAACAAAAAACAAAAAAAAAAAACTCACCTAGCTCTCGAAAGACAGATAGGTTTGCCTCAAGTTACAAGCAGAGGAAATGATTTCCAGGTGGAAGAAATAGAATGGACAAAGGCTGAGTCAGGGAGGTATGCTTCAGGTGCACTGACAGAATGACCAGAAGGAAATATGGCCTCGAAGCAGGGCATCAATGAGACGAGGAGAGGGTAAAGCCAGGAAAGTAAGTTGCTCCACAGCTCCACATCTTAATACCCTTCCCATTCTACCATTTGATAGTTCTGTGACTTCTATAAAAATCTTTTTATATGAACATCTATAAAAATCTTTTTAAGTTACATATACCTGCATGCACATGCATTAATACTTACTTATAAGACCTGGGCATTTGCTAGTAGAGGCCTATAGGAATTATTCTTCTACTAACTTAGAAATGTCAATTTCCCATCCTTCATACTTCCCCAAATGTCAGCATTACTTTTGGAATAGTGCATGGGAAATGACACATTAAAAGACTGTATTCCACACATCCATATTTTCACATTGTTGGTAACAAGAAATGGAAGGGCAAAAGGAGGGCACTGACATTTGCTGAGCACCTGCTGTATACCAACCCCTTTCACAGTGCTCTAACCACATTTTTAGAACACCAGCATGGGAGATATTAGCCTTACCATTTTACTATGGAGGAAACAGATTCAGCAAGACTGGCCTCTTGCAGATCACAGAGATAGGAAGAACTGGAGCGAGGGGTTGAATTCTGTTTTTTTCTGGTATGTTCTGTACCACTATTGATTTTGTCTCTGTTCAAAGGTGGTGGGACGGGATGTGAACCTGGGCCGCCCAGTTCTGGAGGCTGTATTCCTAATCTTGGTGCTGTACTACAGAGCCATGCCTAGCCAGCCGCTAGTCTTTTGCTTCGGTCAGTGATGAAACAGATCACAGGTTACCTATGCACAATTTGTTAAATTGAACTTACAGAGTTAAATAACAAACTCAGGGAAATTGGTGGATGTGAAGGCTGACCTGGTGACATTTTACAAGGCTACATATTTTTTTCTTTTGGTACTGGGTATTGAATGCAGGGGTGTTCTACCTACAGGGTATACTCTCAGTTACTTTTATTGTTTGTTTTGAAACAGGGTCTTGCTAGGTTGCTGAGAGTCTACCTGAATTGCCAAGGCTGGCCTTGAACCTGTGATCCTCCCATCTCAGCCTCCCAAATACTGAAATTATAGGCAAGTGCCACCAGGCCTGGGTCAAATGGCTACATAATTAATGGTAAGTACTTCAACAGCTAAATGTAGTAGTTTCAGAGTCACACTCTATACTAATTTTGGTCATACCAGCCGTTCTCTCCCATGTGACTCTGAATATTAAGCATGTGCTCATATTCAGAGACTGAAAAAGTATCATAAATGTTCATTGGAATCTGGTCTTTTTAGTAAGCTGTAAACATTTGCTTTTATCTAAGGCATTTTCATGAAAATTACTCCTGCTATCAATAATGCAACACATGCTTATTTGTTTTTTTAAGTCAAATTATATATTTCTTTTGAAAATTATCCAGTGTCAGAAGTTGCTTGGGAGAGATGCTATTTGGTGATGCTGCCCATTCTCCCTGCTCTTTCTCTGCACCATTTAAAACTCCTTTGGGAATTGGAAGAAATCCCATTAGTGACTCTGGATACTACAGACTGATCAAAGTGCAGGCTGCCACAGCTTGGATTTCTAAGAATTTCCATGTTCCTGATGGTCACATTGATAATAAAGCAGAGAAGCCAGACAAAATTGCCCTGCAAGAGCTTAAAAGAGGAAAGATTGCTTAACCTGCAGAGGACATGCTCAGCTTCTGCCCACTGCCTCCTTTCTGCCTCTGCAGTGTCTGCCCATGCTGAGCTTCAACTTACCCCAGCATCAGTGGCTGCAGAACTCCAGTGAGACTAGCCACATTCCTCCATCAGTTTTCCACAGAGGTTATGGTATTTAATGATTTGAAAAAAGTTTAGACCAATCTTGAAAATTTGGGGCAAAAAGAAGAGTGTAAGTTCCCAGTGAGAGAGACATCTCCCTCAGGTGCTATATTCTTTGCCCAGAAAAGCAGGAAGAACTGCGCTAAGCAGCAGTGTGGATGATTACAGGATGTTGCTGATAAGGTGGGACTTCTGATTTTTTATTTTTATTTTTTTTTGGTATTGGGACTTGAACACAGGGGTTTTCTACCTCAGAGTTCTTTTTATTTTTTTGTTTTGAAACAGGGTCTTACTAGGTTGATGAGATTCTCACTTCCTTGCTGAGGCCATCCTTGAACCTGCAATCTTCTTGTGCAAGCCTCCCAAGGACTAGGATTACAGGTGTGTACCACCACACCCAGTTGAGGCCACTGTTGTATGTCAGTTCTTTATCATTCCTTTACTAGACAACAGTTTTACAATTTTATCTTTGGAAAGAGCATTGTTGGTTATACTGAGAACAAATCCATTCCAGCAATTGGCACAAGACCTTCACGTGTTAGGTGGACCCAACAAAAATAGTATATCATAACCATTAATGAATGTTCTGGAACCAGCTGCCCAATTCTGCCTTATACTGGATATGAGATCTTGGGCCAGTTACTTAACTTCTCATCTGCTAATTGACTTTCCTCATCTATTAAATGGCAAGAATAGGAAAATCTATTTAATAGGTTATTGTGAACATTAAATGAGCTAATAGTTGTGAAGTGCTTAGAAAAGTAGGCCACAGATGGCAATAACTCACTAATAAGAGCCAAATTCCTCATGCGGTGCAGGCTAGTGCATTTCACTCAGACTTCCTTTCTGTTTCTACACAAAACAATATTTAACAAAAATATCTGTAAGCTCAAAAAGAGATACTAGTTATATATTATACAAATTAATATTGTATTTACATCCAAATCCATAGTATTTGAGTTTATTATGTAAGTTGATACTAAATGAGCACCGAGTACCACATAAAAACCATAGGTGATCCTTAAATAATGGGTTTGGGTCTTGCTTCCTGGGCTCCTGAGATCCATGACTGTTTACTATGAGATGTGGCCAGTGGACTGGGACTCTATGACCACTGCAGGATGGCCACCTGAGTGTTCCTAAAGTGTCTTAAGAAAACCTTCTTTCTCTTTTAGGAGAGAGATTCCCTAGATCATCAAGTACTGCTCTAATTGGAAGAATTCCAGCCCCAAATAATAATTAAAAAAAAGTAAAAAGGCAAATAAAATGGCTGGGGGGGGGGAGAGAGAAAGAAAGAGGTTTGAGAATGGCATGGGCAGAGTGGGGGCCAGCAGCATCCACAGACAAAGCAGTAAGGAACCCTCAGACCATCTTCCCAGTCTGTGAGGAGCCTGGCCCTTGGCAGTCATTATTCAACCTCTGAACAGCTCCTTGGAGGGAGCAATTTTGATAATGTAGCAGGTTCTCTACTTTGCATTACAAGTATGAGTCCAAGGGAATAGGCTCTAAATGCAAGCTTAAAATCTTTTTCAAAGTTCTTGTTCAGAGGATGACAAAGCTGTTCCCTCACCAATATTTTCAGGGAGTTATGGAATTTTCTGGGTTTCTTCACTGCCAAAAGCATAAACTAAATTTATCCAAATGGTAGAAAAATGATTTCCGAATATTCTCATTCGGGGTTCCCATTCTCATGAATTCTGCTTTTCTTCCATTTTAGGGAACTGCTAAAGTTACTATTTCAAAATACTTGGCTTGAAGCAGCATGCAAAGACATTTTGGGCAAAGCATGAAGGAATCTTCAGGAGTGTGAGCTCAGAGTACAGATAGATGGGGGTCATTTCAGTGGGAAGATTATCTAAAAACCTGGATGGAACTCGGGGTATATAAGGAGGAATGGGCCCACCATCACTGAAATCATGGTCCTTACTGTCCACCACAGTGTTTTCTCTCTCTGCTATGCTGCCCTCCAATATAGATTTAAACCATGTTTGACGTGCTGATAGCACTGATTAGTGGAGGTTAATGTAAACCATGAGCGGGTCTCTGTAAAATGGTCATTTCCTTCTTACTTTCCCCCACTTCTGCCTTTGTAACCAAATCCTACCAGAAGAGGATTCTTGTGTGGTTCGCTCTGATGCTAAAAGTACAATGAAAGGAGGCCTTACCCTTTTCCTGAGGTTCTTCCCATCGTGCCATGTGTAGGAAGAGCCACTTGAGTACTCGCTGCAGGTGCTAGAAAGAGACAGCTCACTGCTGCTGCAACTGTTTTGAGGACAGAGGTGACCAGGGATGATAACCCCCAACCCAGGGCACTTCAAGGCAGGTGTTCCTGGCTTTGCGTTCAGTTGGTGTTCCTGAAAGAGCAGGATATCTCTGAGCAAAGGCTTGTCTTAGGGAAGAGGTAGTACCAACTGAACCTTATGGTGAGTGATATAAATCATCGGCTTTGGCACCAAAAAGACTATAGGTTCTGTTTCTTGTTGTATAGCTCTGGGGGATTATTTACTTTTTATAGCCACATTTTCCTTTTAAAATGGAATAATGATGCAGGATGTGGTGGTGGATGCCTGTAATCCCAATACCTGGAAGGCTAAAACAGGAGGATCACAGATTAAAAGTTAATCTCAAGAATTTAGCAAGACTCTGTTTCAAAATAAAATAAAGTAAAATAATATAAGGCTGAGGGTGTAACTAAGAGGAAGAATGTTCCTGGGTTAAATCTCTAGTACCAAAAAAAATAAGAAGAAGAATAACAAAAATTCTACTTACTTTGTAGGATGATTAGAAGGACTAACTGAAATTCTGAACCTGAAGCATATAGCACAGTGTCTAGCCTATAGTAGATACTCAATTATTATAACCTTACCATCATTATTGGCAAAAATACTATGATGATGGTTTATCTTTTTATCCAGTCCTGCAAGTGAGAAAATCAGGTCAACATCAAAACATGACTCAAGGACTGGGTGTATATAGCTCAGTGGTAGAGCCCTTGCCTAGCATGTACGGGCCCTGGGTTCTATTCCCAGTACTGAAAAACAAAACCAAATCCCCCCAAAATAACAAAAAAAACCCCACCCCGATTTAAATGATACAAATAGAATAAGACAAAAACATAAGCATTAGAGAGCCAGTCTACTAGTCTGTATCAGGCCACACAATGCCACTTAGCCTGCAATCTTGAGCCCCCCCAACCCCACCTTCTATGAACCTTGACATTCTCATTAGTAGAGTAGGCATCTCTACTAGATCACTCCTATGGCTGATCCCCTCTGGTTCTAACAATATGATTCTAAGTCAGTCATCAGATGCCCCAGCCTATTTGTGCCACCTCCCAATAAACCATGCACAGTGGACACCAAACTTAGGTATCCTGAGTGTCCAATGCAAAGAATAATCAACTTTTTGTATCCATTGGGCTAGTTTTCACATCAAACAGATCTGGGTCCCACACAGAAGGTTCAGATGTCAGAATTCTAGTGAGTCTGCCCTAGGTGAGGGTGACAATAAAGTCATAAATATCCAAGCACATCATGACAGCCACCTTACAGGCCCTTATGTAACAAATGAAGCTCCTCAAACTGGACAGGAAAAATTAATTTAGCTTCCTGGCCACTGAGAATAGAATCTCCCTATTCCCATCTAATTCCAGTGTCCTATCTATATAAAGCTTTGTCTTAGAAGCTCTCTGATGGGGAACCATCTGTCTTTGCCTCCCTTGAGGAGTAGCAGAGCCTCTTAGTTTACGATTCATTGACAGTTTATGGGTGCCTTTAGTACCTGAGTACTTATCACTGTTTTCCAAAAGTAGTTCCCACTGACGGTGACTAAATGCCAGCTTTGGAAAGGAAGGTAGGGATGATGTGAGATTATACTTGTGGTAAATATTAAACCCCCACTTAAGCACATAGGGCATGTTTAATTTGCTCTCTAATTGAGATCCATACTGCTTAATCATGTTAGATTTTATCTGCCCTGCTATCAATACTTTATTTTGGCTGCATAACAATCTTTAAGTGATCTAAAATGTGAAAAAATTTTTACTACCCTATTTCACCTCTCCACAAATTTGTCTCTAAATAGCAAAAGGAGAAATTTGTCTTAAAATCCAGTTTTCAATAATATTTATTAATTTATGCTCTTGTTTACTGCCAGATGCAACTTAGTGAAGGGGAGTCCCTATGTGTATCTGAGCAGATGCCCGCAACCAATGGCTGTTTGGCAGAGTCCTTGGGGTGGATACCTCGCCATCACGGACATCTGCAAAGCACCCTGAACAAACTGCCAGAAATACCACACTAGGTCTCACTTCCACTCCTGTGCTTTCTAATTTCTCCATCCCGTTCTCTCATGTTTTGCTGTTTGAATCACCAGGGTGGTGGCTGTTATTTCAGGCTGCCTCTGTTCTGATAGATGTGTCTACTCTCCAGAGGGGGGTTGTGCCTGCCTCCTGTTAGGTGACCCGGCACTAAATTTCTCCAGTACCCTTTTTACACTCTGCTCTGCTTTCAGCATTGGTTTACATTCTGCTTTCTCCCAAGGCACTCAAGCCTATATAAGATTTCCCACCCATCCCCTTCCACTGCAGCCATCAGAATGATACCTCGTTGTACCGCTCAACTCAATTCTCAGTCCTCTCTTAATGCACAGGCATCATTGCCTGAATGTAAACTCCTGTAAATAGACTGGGTTAAGATGACAGGAAACTAGAACAAGATGATGGCTTTCCCTGGACCTTGAGCTTGAGAACCCAGGTATGATGGAGGACACATGAGGGAGTGGGCAAGGCCTGTGGATGTCATGTGAGGCAGGTGGGGGGAGGGTCAGCAGAGAGGTTTTCTCTAAGAGAAGCTTTGTGTACTTTAATGTGCATACAAATCACCCAAGAATCTTGTTAAAATGTAGATTTCAAGTCTGTCATTCTGAGGCAGAATTTGAAATGTATGTAACAAATGCCCAGGTACTTCCATGCTGCAGGCCTGTGACCTGCCCTTTGACCTGTCCTCCTATAGGAGAAGTTGTTAGAGAAATTAGTCTCTTGTGTGGACTCCTTGGTAGCACATTTTGTCATCTCACAGTCTGACCTGAGCATGCTGAACATGAAGATGAACCAGCTGAGCCCACACACAGGTCACTGGATTGGGGAATGCTGGTGAGTATACATGTAAGGGTTGGTTAAAGAGTCATTCTTTGCAAAGAAGGGAAGGGGACACTCTTTCCTAAGGTAATTTATTCTACCTTGGACAAGTGATGTTTGAATGTAATAAGGGACCCAGTGCAGAATTCCAGACACATTATGGCTGCAATGTGAATTCTTTTTTTTCCAAAAGTTTCCTTTGTAAGCACAAGATTATCATGCGGGATTGTCTACTCCAGAGATTAACTATTCTGTAGTTGAGTGCTTGAACTCTGAGGCCATTTTTAAGGTTTAAATCTTGGAATTTCCACTTTCTAGCTCTTTGAACTTGAGAAAAATTACTTAACTCACATACCTCAATTTCTTTCTTTGTAAATGGAGGTAACAAAAGCACCTATTATAGAAGATAATCATGCAGACTGAACAGCCCCTGGCATAAGGTAATGTATAGGAACTTCAAAGTGTTACTGCTATTACAAAAATATACACATGCATGTATATCTTAGCTCTTCAACTAAACCATAAATTCATATCCTCCCTAAAGGACCCTTTCTTATACTTCTTGATAGTCTTGTTCACAAGTGGTGAAATAACTGTATTAGGCAATAACCAAAGAAGTGGGTGTACTTTGTTCCCAGGGATGGCCAATGGGAGCTTCTGGAGAGACATGCTAGTTGGTGACCAGGTCATTGTTTCTACCTCAGCCATGTTTTTCTGTGGCTCTGATATGGTGCCTCCTACTCGGGGAGTATGGAATGGAGATGAAGTCACAAAGAGTGTAATAGTTGAAATAACGCTATTAGTGTATACAAAACTACCAATTCCAATATCAAAGATATGTGTGGGGAGGGTGAGGGAGGAAGGAAGGACCCAGTGTGGAGGGCACCAAGAACTATGCACATGCATCTGTCTGATACTCTATACCCCAATATGATATAAAGTTATAATGCACCAAAAAATAAATAAATAAATAAAAATAAATGAGAATAGGAAAGGGCTAAAGCAACAGAGATCTTAATGTCTCAAGCTGTTAGGACTTCTTGTGTTACCTCTGGTAATCCTCACCATGACTATCCAAAATAGAAAAGAAATATCATTATCCTCATCTTCTAAATGGGAAATCTAAGGCATTAAGTTTCTACGATCTTGCTTAGGGTCACCTGGCCAGTACAATATTCTGATGTCCAGCCCAAGTCTTAGCCATTCTGCCGTTAATGCCAAGTAGGTCTCCTGAGAGTAAGCAGAACACTTAGGGACACACAAGATACCATCGGTCCCACTGAACACAGTGGTCAGTAGATAATGATTATTGCTAAATTCTTTATCAGAAAGTAAACATTGTCTTCTATTGCAGCATTATCTTAATTATGTTGATTTAATTGGAAAAAATTCATCCTGTTCACCCTATTTGAAATGTATTTTTCTCAATGTACATTTTAGATTACCAACTTGACTGACTCATATACTTTAACATCTATACTGTAAAAAATAAGTATGGAACCTACAGTTTAGTTTAAGAGAGAGAGAATAAAGCCAAGAGTTTCTTGAATAAAAATTGCATACTTAAGAAATTCCTGACTTTAAGGCCATACTATAGATTGGATGACATTAGATCTTTATGGATGTTTAAAGTGACAGTGTTCTACTGAAATTTAATTTTAATTTAACTTGAGAATATTTACCTTTGATACAAAATATCCTATCTAGATCTGACAAAATTATAAAGTAAAATTCCAGTGATCCAAAAATGTTTGCATCATTTTTTAAGCCTAACTTTTTTTGTTATGTATTTACATGTTTGTTGTTTTTTCAAGTTACTCTTTTTATGTCAATGAGAGTTAAAAGCCATGCTGGTTAAAGTTTTGCCAAATAAGCACAAAGCTAACCTCAGCTATAGAAAAAAAAATGCACAGCCCATGAATTTTTAAAAGTTCATACATAATATATCATAAAAGTAGGATGAATAATATGGGACATGGGCTTTAATAAAAAGCTCCTTGACCATTTCTCAGAGACTCTGAGATGTAATCAATACCCAAAAAGGTATCTTGGGGACAAAGCCAAGATTTATGACATTTTTGTCGAGAGTGACACTTTCTGCTTACTCTATCACCTGGGGGACATGATATTGAATTTCAGAGAACACAAGAAAGGAAGGTATTTTTATCTGCCTGACAATGCTTCAAGGATGCTCTTTATGGTTCATTTGTGACATCACATTTGATGGAAGGAAAACAACAACCTAAACAAGTTCTGTGAAGGCAACAGAGAAACTTACCTGCAGCTCAACATCAGCTCGTGACTGTGTCAGAACTCGGCTTCTTCCCACCTCTGAGAGCAAATCTCCAGATGAAAGATTTAAGATGCGTGAGTGAAGTTTCTAGGCAGAACCAAGAGGAAACATCAAATAGGGATAATTTAATTGCTTATTTCAAAACCCTGCTTTGGACATAGCTGAATCTCAGAAGAGTTGACATTTCCAAATTAGAGCATACACATCCTAATTCAAACAAGTTTATTCCAGCTTATCAGGGTTTCATATGTATGCATATATGCAAATTGCATTTTATAAACAGTAATCACAGATTTGCAGTATGTCAGTATGCCTTGGAAAATAGGCAGTAGGAGAAAACAAGTGGTAGTTGGAAAATAAGTAGTAGGGAATATGTGAATACCTCAATATACTTACTGACTAGTGTGAAAATTAACTTTTTGATATTCATATTAAAAAACCCAGTTATCAAGTTAACCTTATAAGGTTGAGCCTTCATCAAAGTCCCAAGAAATAATTATGAAAGTGACCTTATTTCTCAGCATCACCGATCTCTTGAAATCTTCCCTTGGACACATTTTAACTCAAAGTCATTAGTGTCATCTGTTAGGAACAATTAATGTGAATAGAAAATAATTGCATCAGGGACCTGGGGACTCGGAGGACTTTGTGCATTAATATTTACATGCTATTTGATTATATACTGAATTCTTTATTTCAGTTTTGCTTGGGAGGCCTGCTAAACCAGGGATAGATCACTATATTAATCTTCATACTAATTACCAAGGATTTTCTGTGGACATTAAATTTGATCTGTCTAATTGCAAATATAATAAAAGCCATGATTTATGTCGAATGTTTCTGCTAGGCTGGTGACATTTAAAAGTGGTACTTGTACTCTGGTTTGTCTTGGTTACAACTTTTGTGACTTCAGACACTACAAAAATTTAATCAAGTAAGTAAACAATAATGTGGCTAAGCATGACTCTGTCTCTTCTGAAAAGACATCCTCTTCCCTTTCCACTCTGGAGAGGCCCTACTGTATAGTGATGCTGAATCTAGAAATGTCTTAGATTCCCTGCCACAAAGTAATGTTAAGACAATCTTATAATGCAGACTTTGCTTCACAGGTCATTTTGCCCCAGCAGATTGACCACGTCAGTAGGGATTGTGAGCTCAGTCAAAATAAGTCACATTCATTTTGTTCCCTATTCCCATGAGGTTGAACTTCTGGAACTGCTTTGAAATCTTGGTTAGCTGGTCACTTAGCAAACATTTATTCAGCACTTCTCAAGGGTGAGCACTCCAGGGGAGCTTTGCTCTATCCTTCTGCAGGTATAAAGATATTTTTCTATTTTAAGTAGACCAGTTCTCCTTATAGCAGAGTTTCACACCTATAACTGTATTCTCTCAATCCATGTGTTTGTAGAGGTACTTTCACACAAAAAAGGGAATAAATCCTAAATGGCCTGCTGATTGTTTTAAAAATTCAAATTTCTCCAACAAAAAAGGAACTTGATATGTAACTAGAAAAAATGGCATAATTTTTCTGAACAATTTATATATTTATCTCAAGTTTCCTCTAGATTCTGAGTTTCTTGGGGACAAAGAGAATTTCTCTCATCATGTAATTCTCAGGACCTGTCAGTATATTATTGTTGAAGTCTATAAAGAAAAAAAGATGTCTTTGGATTATCCCTACCTGCATATAGGTTTTAAAGATTAAGAGAGTGCCAAAACTATAATGTTTTAAGACCTAAGAATACATTTATCAATATGGAAACAGCAGAAGTAGTTATGGGAAATGACATCCAACAAAAGAAATGATGATTTTGAGTGGTATGTCATGTGATTTGGAGGAAGAGTCATCTATAGATATCTGACTTCTTATTCAGTTCATGACTGTACTTTACTACTTTTTCTCAGATACATGATGTCACTCTTTCACTGACTGCATGAATATGTGCATGTAAAAACCTGCCTTCCTAAGTGATGCTACATTTCACTGCTTTTTATCCAACTGGTACCACTGGTGTGGGAGATGGAGGAGACACTAGGGCAGGAGGGCAGGAGACCTGAGTTCCAGCCCTATCTAGGCAAGGCTTTCGTGGGGATATGGAAAACTAATTCAAACTTTCTCACTTACTGCAGAAAGATGGAAATGGCTACTTAATCCATGATCGCAGGAAAGAAGAGGCATTGCTATAGTAAGATGAGGAGGTAAGTGAGAGAATATTCTCATGCTGATTTATTGTGAAAACAGAGTTGGTGGTAGGTACTTTCTTAGATGATAAGGTACAATAATTTGCTTTAGAGTTTCCATATATGTAAAATATATGGAATAAAAATTGACTCAAAATAAAATCAAATCTACTTCTGTGTTAAAGTTTTAGGCAAGAAAATGGTAGGTAAATATCATCCTTTCACACGTTTCTTTAAATAAACATGAGAGCTCACAAGCCCACAGATTCCATAATTCTTATAGGATTGGTACATGGCTCATATTTTCACATCTATATATGTATATGTAATAAATACATCCTCACAAAAGAGGCTACATTTGTGTGTGTGTGTGTGTGTGTAAAATCACTTTTCAAACTGAGACTGATACTATCTGTACTTAATTCGGATCTCGGTGAGAAGTAGGTAGAACATATAAATGGAAGATTTAAGTAAAGTCATTTTCAGAAAGGTAGTAAATGTGAAGGCATGATTCCCTTAGAGGAGACCACCTGCTTAAGAGGGTAAATTCTCCACCACAGACCAATCTATGGTTCATATTCACTGTTAAGAGTCCCTCTGAATAAAATCTCTCACCTGAACTACTTTCAACTTCAAATTCTTAACCCATGAATCCAGAAGAATCCTGGATATAGACACATTTTGTTTCAGATGTGAAAGAGAGTAAGACCACCTCGTAAAGGTCTGAAACTGGCCTTTCATCCTCTGATACTTGATCTAAGAAACTGAGATTCCACTTGACCTCAGAAATAGAGACTCCCAGCCACACATATCTCCAAACCTGAGATAAGTGAGAGACCCTTTCCCTCAAAGGCTTCCTTTGAGTGTATCAGTCATACTCTACCTTCCTGTCAGGTTAACATGTTCATCCATCTTTCCAAAACACACTCTCTTTGCCTACCTAACAAAAACCTGTTCATTAATCATGACTATACTAATTAACCCTAACAACAAGTCCACCTATCTTCTCTTACCTAGAGTGACTTCCCTGCCCTGATGGATTATGTCACCCCCTCATTCTGGCTTTTTCTCTAAAGGGAACCATTACTGACTTGCTCCTGTTGTAAGTTCTATTTCCCTATTAATGATAAGCTCCGTGGGAATGCAGGCCAAACCCTACATTACCATTTTGTTTCTGTGGCAGAGACTGGCTAGGTGGCACAGAACCTCATCCTTGACACACAGCTGGACTTCGTATCCTGGCCCCTCTGCAGTTAAGAGTGGTCACGTGAGATGTTAGTTTTAGTACTTGGCATGTAGGCAAAGTGCTGCCTGCCCTTACTGCCTGGTCCAGAAGCATCTCCCATGTGGTTCTCTATGCTGTTTCCTTTAGCACAGCAACCTTGAAGGCTACATGTCCAAGACGAACATGGAGCCAACTTAGTGAAGAGAATTTGGATTCTCAAATTACCAACTAGAAGAAAGTCACTTTGGGACCAGAAATATCCTTTTTTTAACTTTACATGAAGAATAAATCAATTTACACTGGGCTTGAGCCATGATGCACTGGAGGTTTGCTTATTATTGCTAACATTGACCCAGCTGATATGGCCCTCTTCTAAAATAGGCATTCTCCAGTGTTACAGGGTTGCTGCTCAGTAGGTATATACATTTATATCTACATATATATTTGCATGTGTTAAAATATGTATACATGTGTATATACATAAATATTTACACATCTATACAATGGCTGTCAGTGGACCAATGTTATTTACTGCACTGATGAGTTGGGCTTCATGGAGAGGAAGTCTCCTTTCTGTCACTATATGCAGGAGCAAGGGGTGGGGGATTTCTTGGAGAAGTTAACTATATAACAATCCATCCTTTGTACCTGGGTATAAAATACTAAGTTGAGCCTTGATGATCCAGCAATATCAGGGCAGCTGGTGCCCAAGGCACACACTGGCTAATTACCTGGGGATTAACCCTACCATCAGCCAGCTAGCTCTGTGTTCACTGAACAGTCCTCACAAGGTCAGCAAAGGAATATTCTTTCTGCAGACTGCACCAAGAAGAGCTGTCATTTATCAGGTGGGATAATGGTGGAGTGGGCCCTATGGAAAGGTGGTAATGGAATCTGTGGCTCTCCAGTTAATGATGGCAACAGAGACTAAAGACCAAGTGCTCAAGCATTTCAGAAGTGGTCGGAGGGCCATAAGAGACTTCCACTGTCTCTCCCTTAATTGACTGTACTGGTGTTCAAAGAAGCTTGTTGTCTTTGGTAGAGTTCTGCCTCAGTTCTATTGTGATATCTTAAGTTTCAGACAGTAAATGATCGGGCCAGGAAGACACTGAGACCTTACTCAGTGGAGCAAGGTGAGGTTAAAAAACAGATCATCTGAAAAGTTTGAGGAACATGGGCAGCCATACTACATAATCCAAGTGAAGCAGGGTAATGGGCAGCTTTTGTGTTTGTTAATCTCCTTCCTAAAGTTTGGAAAGGCATGTGTGAATTTTCCATGTCAGAGTTTCAGACATCATTCGCTCAACTTTAGGAGATAAGAAGAAAGGACCAAAAGGATCTTTGAACTGTGGCTTCCTTCTCTTCATTCAGATTTCTTGCCTAAATTAATCTAACACCATAATCATGCATGTAAATATTCTCCCCTCTAACTACTCAAAGTGGAATATC
This sequence comes from Graphiurus murinus, assembly GCA_004027655.1. Lineage (NCBI taxonomy): Eukaryota > Metazoa > Chordata > Mammalia > Rodentia > Gliridae > Graphiurus > Graphiurus murinus. Next base: position 30,122 of record PVLC010007701.1, on the reverse strand, counting down.
AATATAAGAGTGAAGTTATGAGAATAAATATGGCATGTATCTGGACTTCACTAGCATGAGCACTTTGTGTACAGCAACAGAGGAGGTTGGGAATGAAAGTTTTTAACCTCATCTCTTTCAATCTTCCTGATAGACTTGACCTTGGTAGATACTATAATTATCCCCAATTCTACCCCAGTCCTGCTTTATATTCATCAGAGCTGTTTTTCCCCCCCCTGTGGAACAAATAAACTGAAGGAGATAGCTTCTATGGCCACAGTTCTGGAAGTGCTCTTTTACTTATAAGGTGAGAAGGTCTCTTATTGCCACAGGATCCAGTGATATGCCTTCTTTACCTTTCTATGAATTCTGTCTTGAATATACAACATCCATTGGAAGTTAGGTTTCTACTCTCAGAAGTTTCAAGGTAGGAAAGTCTGAGGACTGGAAGAACTGCCTGCTTGCCACTGTTACTACTATTCAGCACCTGACCCAGGAGAAGGAATGCTAGAAGGCATCCCTGGTCACTCCCAGTCAATGTACTCTCACCTGCCCACTGTGCTGCTGAATTCTGCTGCTCTCTACCATCTTGGCTTGTTACTCACTGGGTCTAGGGCTTGGTTAGAGATTGTCCTCCCTCACATGTGGCCTGGATCCTGAGTTGACTCATGGGATGAGGAACTAACTCCTTTTTCTGTTTTCAATAGGTTTGCCTCTACTTCAGAGTTGATATCACCTCTCAGCTTCCAGAAAGGTTACTAGGACCCCATTCCTGCTCCTTCAACTCAGTCCTAAGCTAGCCCAGTGCCCGGTGCTTCATGCCCTTTAATTTCACCATAAGAACCCCCTGGAATGGGTTCTTATATGTTCTCCTGAGCATCTTTTGATATTGCTTATGTCCTGTGATTTCCATTCTGGATATTTTCTGCTATCAGGGTAGAACATATCTGTGGTAGATATGTGTATGTTTGAGAGAACTGTTTTAAGTATGGCACTGAATCAGACAAAGCCAGGTAAATAAGTTTTGTTCCTTCTTTTGGGTAATAAGGCAATTTCCAAAGGTATGCATAAGAATCGCTAAAAGTTCAAGAAAATTTCCCAAAATAGTTCCTTCTGATAGATATAATTTCTCCACCAAGCTTTACTCACCAAATGATCTTTAAAATTTTTTTTTGACTTACTCATAAACTAGACTTAAATTTTTTTGCCACACTCAGAAATGTGATTTTCCATCAGCCCTTCCCAAATCCCATAAAGAGCAATCCTCACAGATCCCTGCATTCACATTTCACAGGTTTCATTCTTATCCATTAAGAATTTATTATAAAACTGAATATTACATAACTGCATATTATATAACTGAGTATTAAATGGTCATTTCCTAGGTTCACAAAAATTTGAGCCCAGGACAAAATCTTTTTGGATAAAAGCTGATGTTTAATTAATAATGCCATTATTTCCATTTTGAGATACAAGGATAAAACACAATAGCTACATCCAGTCCTGCTGACTGGACACAAAGAGTGTGCCTTTACAGTGTTCTTTAAAAGACCTTTAAAAACTATGTGCATCATGATTTGATCTCACTACAGAGCCTGAAGTTTTGTTTTTTGGTGTGTGGTACTGAGGAAGTAGCCTAGGGATATTCTACCTCCAAAATACATCCCAAGCCCTATTTTATTCTTTTATTTTGGAATAGGGTCTGACTAAGTTGCAGAGGACCTCACTAAGTTGCTGAGGCTGACCAGGAAACTCTTGCAATCCTCCTGTTTCAGTCTCTCAAGTACTAAGATTTCTGGCTCCACGCCTGGCTCAGAGCCAGAAGTTTTTATAACTAATTTTTGAGCCATCCACAACAGTCCTTGCTGCAAATATTATTTCCCTGACAACTTTTCCACAGACCTTGCACATTAGCCTGTAGGTGCCCTGAGTGTATTCTGTTTCGCTCTGGATGGTGCCTTGGCAAATGACATGGTTCCACATCCTCTTTTCTACTTCTCCAGGACTCAAGGTTATAAAATGCTTTTGAAAACAATTATTCCACAGATGTATTCAAAACCTTCTTCAAGGGTCCCTGCTGCCATGACAACCTGATTATCCAGTAGCTGCCTAAGGGAGTAGCGTTTGGTTTGGTGACTAGGAAGTTTCTTTAGGGGTTCTGCAGCTTAGACTGATGACAAGAGTATCTCCTACTCATCCTATCTGCTGCAATTCCATTATCAGTGCCCTGAGGACCCGAGCTTGGGGTGAGGACCAGTGAGAAGATGGATGAGGATGGAAAGAGCAGACCATCCTTTGTAAGTCTCAACTCTAATAAGTGCAACACAATGTATTTATGAAGTATTTACTGTGTACAGGATCCTGACTAGGAACTATGAGAAACTAAAGGATGCTCATTAGCAGAGCTTCTGAGATTAACTAGGAACCTAAATACACAATGGAGGAAAAGACACAAGAATACTTAAGAGAGAACATATAAAAATAATCATGGTAAAGTAAGGGTGATGAGAGTGGTCACGGGGGTGGCAGTTTGTGTGTTAAGAGTCCAGTGAAATATGTGTAAGCTAAAAGGGTCTCTGCTCTCACTGACAAGCCTCCAAATCTCTTGGTCTCAAGTCTTTACACAAAATGAAAAATAATCAGAAATACTTCAGATACAGTAAAACTGCAGCACCAGGATAGTGAGAAGCCGGATGTAGGGTTAGGGTCAACCAGACCTATGGGCAGGTGGAGAGCTGCTGCCTAAGACTGACTCAGACTTGCTTGCCCACCCAGGCCTCTCCTTTTTGTCTTCTATGAATCTGATCCCAGGGAGGAAGTGATTCAGCACAACCCCAGCCTATTCTGGGATCTAAGAAAAACAGAAGTGCCTTGAATTTTCCATTTTTATCACTAATTACTTTAACAGGTACTTTTAGGAGTGCTTTCCAATTGCTCCTGCTGTTTTGTAAAATTATCTATGCTACTTTTACATTTTTAATCCAGTTTTACTTTTGAAAAGTCCTGACTTTCTGAAGCTTTTTGCTTTTCACATGTGAGGGAACAAATTTTCCTTCTGATGTCACTTAACTAAAGAGATTAGAGGGGGAAAAAAACAAACTTGAATTTTTAGGTGTTTTTTTTTTTTTTTTCTTTTTTTAAGCCTATTGATGGTCACTGGATTTCAGTGTGCTATTCATTAGAAAAAAATGAGCTACCTCTTGTTCTTTGGGGCAAGGAGATATTGTGTGAAATTCCTGCCCTAAGCTTATCTCTTGAGTCTTCACACTACTATGTAGAAGAAGCTATCTTAGTTTTTAGGAATGAAGAACCCAAGATGAGAGAAACTAAGGAAGGTAAAGTCACAAGGTTTATATATTCCAGGAGATGAAACAGCTGGGATTTTCTCCTGGATCTGATTCCATTGGAGGTTTAGCCTCTTTCTACCAGCTACTGATTCCCACACAGGACAGGAACTGGTCCCTTCATTGGAGTCTTTTGCAAGTACTATGGAAGATGGTTATATTTCCCATGTGCTAAGCCCATACTTTAGGGCTAACCCTATCAGCTGAACTCCGTTGCCTTGGTGATTTTCTTGCCTAGATTTCAAGGCAGATAATTGAGAAATAAATAATAATAACAACCCAAACAATAATAGTTATGAACACTCACTGAGCTCTTTTTACCATTAAGTATGTATTTGACATATATTATCCATTGAATTCCTTACTGAGATCCACAGTAAAGACTTATGATTATAACTCCTACGTTATAGGTGAAGAAAGTGAGGGAGAGAGCTAAAAGATCTTGCCTAAGGTTACCTAAATAGTATTTGAACCCCACGCAGTCTGACTGCAGATTGCATGCTATTAATTCTTAATACCCAACAAATCTGGTTAATGATGATCTGTCATAGACAATTTACTAAATTAGCAATAAGAATTAATTAGACAACAAAATAGACTGCATAGAATTTAAAAGCAGAGAAGAGAAATACTTCCAAACACAATATGGAATCTTCACTTGCTAGTCTCAAACATAATTCACTCATTTATTTAAAATAAAACACTTCTTATTAGTATTTTAATATCATCATTATTGTTATTATGATTGGTATTGTTAATACTGTTATTTCCTTCATAAATCCCTACATTCTTTCTAGGGAAACACAACTCTATATAAAAATCTAGACCTAACTGAAAAATAAAATGAAGCCAAACAGCAGTGGACACTTGGAGAGTGACAGCCACGTGCCAAGCACTGGGCAAAAGCTTATGATTTTTTTATTTTTTTCTTATTCAGTCCTTAATCTCCTTATGAAGTTGAAAATATTACTACTTCCACATTTCAGATGAGAAAACTAAAAACTAAGAGGTCAAGGATCTGAAACTGGATGTGGAATTGGATCATCCCTATGATACCTCATCTTCTGCCACCACATCATCCTAGCCAGGTTTTGATGTTGGGGTACAATATAAACAAACACAGTCCCTGCCACCTGGTGCTCATAGAAGGAGAAGCTGCCCAGGCACCTTCAAAGCAGTGTTGTGTGTGTGTGTGTGTGTGGGGATGCTCAGCAGGGAGGTTTTGGAGGGATTTCCCCCTGGGAAGCCACAGTTAATTCTTCAGAGTTGAGAGATGTGATGAATAAAGGAATGATCACTCAGGTAAAGGTAATGTGATATCTTATCCAATGAGCAGTTACAACAAAATACCATAAAAATGGGTGGATTATACAAAACAGAAACTTAGTCTTGGAGTCTAGAAAGTATCAGGTCAAGTGTTGGCACATCCAGTGTCGGGGTGTGCCTGCTTCTTGGCTTACAGAAATCACCTTACTTCTGTGCCTTCATAGTGGAAGGGACAAGGCAGCTGAGGCCACTTTTCAAGGCCACTAGTCCCATTTGCAATGGCTCTGCCTCATTACCTAATCACCTTGCAAAGTCTTCACCTCTAATACCATCACCTGGGGTAAAGATGTCAACATGAGGCTTGGGTAGCCACAGACATACAGATAATAAATAGCAGGGACCAAAAAAAAAAAAAAAAAGATTGTTTCGGGCAAAGCCTAGGAAAAGGTCCAGAAATGAGAGAGACTGTGACATTTTTCTGCAAAAAGTTCAGCAAAACCACAGAGGCAAATTCAAAGAGGGGAATGGTCCCAGTAAACAGGGATCTGGGTCAAGTCTCATGATGAGCATGTGCAAATGGTAGAGTTTGGGGCTGAACCACCACCCTCTCTAACATACATGCTTTCTCCTCTACTCTGTTCATCCCACACATCCCCAATGGGGGTCCTGCCTCTCAGTCTCCATTATCTTTATCTGTGTACTGAAAAGAAAGGTCTACAAGAGGAGACTGTAGAGGGGTTTTCAGGAGGAAAGGTACACCTGATAGACATTCACACAGCTTTTACACCTTGTTGGCATGCTTATTCCTAAAAAGGGTGGCAGGGGGTCCAATTTAGGATCCTCAATTATGCTGCATGCTAGAACTGTGCATAGAGCTGACAGTACTCTGAAGATCTGTGACTGCTAAGCCTGAAGACACAGTGATCTTTCTGTGATGCCAAACGTTTTCACGTGTTATCAGCGGGGGTAGGAAGCCTAGTCAAGGTATGGGGAGAGGATAATCAATGGATGCTAAGTACAGTTAGACAGAAGTGAGAAGAGACAATGCTAATTCACTGTATATTTCAAAAAAGCCAGAAGAAAGAATTTTCATTGTTTTTTTTTAACCACAAAGAAATGATAAATGTTGGAGGAGATGAATGTTTGCTCTGATTTGAACATCACACATTGCACATGTGTGTCAAAATATCTCATAACCCAATAAACATGTATAATTTTATATGTCAGTTATAAAAATGCTAGGCTATCAAAAAAGGAGGAAGGAAGAAAAGAAGGAGATTCCCGGGTCCTGTTCTGTTTTTGCAACTACAAAGAGATATATTAAAAAATCAAAAGATTATCACTTAATACCAAAAGATAACCTCCAAAGAAGGGGAAATGTCTTGCCAGTGTTCTTTTAGAACCTCTCACCCCCAATGTAGAATTATTTACAAGATGGATGATTCTTTACATTTATTAAAAACATTATTACAACAGATGAAATTCAGAGTTTGGGAGATTATATAACCGCAGAGACCTTCACAGGTTGTAGGATTCCCTCTTGCAGCACTTCGCCGCAGGGGTCTAGGGAAGAAAGACCAGAGCATTGATGAAAATGGCTTCTGTGATGTGCACTCATCTGCACTTTACTGCGTGATGCCTTGGTTTTAATAGGATGTGCTGCCGGTGTCCCATTCATTTTACAATGTTTGTGCAGATGTATGATGCAAATGCAATTTCAGGCTGAATGTTCAATGAAAGCCCATTGTCTCGCTTCCCTTGGTAGGTGATACTAAGTTCTGCATTATCAGGGTTTCAAAATCATTGCTTTAGTCTGCTTTATGAACTTTGCTTCTAAGGATCTGCATCACAGCTTCCCTATAGCTTTGTCCCTGAAGAAGTTTGGAAAATTCATTTATGCTACCCCATGGTAAGAAATGCCTCACGGTATTATAAACAAGCGGTGGAAAATTGTTATTTATGTGGCTTCCTAATAGCAATTTGAAATGTAGGGCATAAAATTACTAGCTTACGATATTGTTCAATATTAACAGCGGGAAGGGTAATATGTAAAACAGACATTAAAGGATTAGCCGAGAAATACATTTCACTAGGTTAAATCATTTCTTGGCAAATAGCAGTTTCCAGCTATTACATAGGATCCATCAAGTCAAGTGGATTTATTTTTATTTTTCTGTGATTTCCTCAATATCTTTAAATATATTTAAATTACAATTTTGTGGGGTTTTTTTCCTGGGCATATTAGGGGAAACTGATGAAATAGAATCTGAGATGGAAATGATGCCAGATTTTCAACTCACTGCTCTGTTCTCCAAGAAAATCCTCCATTGAGGCAGCAATTAAGACTCCATTGAAACATCCCAGAGAAAAGAACCTGTTTATGATCTTGCAATCATTTGAATGGCAGAGCAGGAGTGACAACTGCATTGGAAGATAAGTTTAAAAAAAAAAAAAAAAAAGGGAAAGCCTATACAAGACATAAAACAGTGCTTCCATTGTGTTTGGTCCAGAATCTAGAAGCATACAACCCTGTTCTCATCAAACACATCTAGAGTTTGGTGAACACTAAATTTGTGAACCAGATGTCAAGAAGTAAGGGGGAAAAGGGAAACTTCTCATCTCCTAGGGTGGAAATTATAAAGTAGTAAGCAGATATTTGATGCCTAAATATAAATAACATAATCTCTCTATTTTCTTCCCAGATAGCTGCCAGTTACTATAATCCTAAAATTATCCCATCTTTATAAATCCCTAGGGATTTATTAATTTTTCTAAATTGCTTTGATGGAAATTTCCCTCAAATATGCACAGTAATCTTTTTTTTTTTTTTTTCTCTGAGCTTTCCTTTCATTTTGTATCATGGGAAGCATTTTTCAAACCTCAGAGAATTCCAACATTGAGTTCTTAGTTTTCAGAGGAATTGGTTATGGATCTATAAATAACTATTATAAAGAAATGAGCATTGTAGAAAAAATAAACTGTTCTTAGTCTTATTTGTGCAACTATGAGAAATTCAAATTCTCAAGAAGGAATTATGATTGTAGAAATCAGGGTTTGCTTTGAACACTTGCCAGGAATCAGCCGGTTTTAAAGATAATGCTTTTATTCTCAGACTATGGGTTGAAGACTACAAATATTTCTCCTCATTTGCCCTATGTTAATAATTACATGGGCTTCAAGACACTTATTACATATAAATCTCTATTGGGTTTTTTTTTTTTTTTCAGCTATTTGGTGTGAGATGGTAAATTTCTTTTCATAACCCCATATCTACTGATCAAAACCTAATGAAATAATAGCTGGGTAGAGTGGTGTGAATCTGTAATCCCAGCTACTTAGGAGGCTGAAGAAGGAGAATCTCATGTTTAAGGCAGCCGAGGTAATTTTGCAAGATTCTGCCTCAAAATAAAATTTAAAAAAGGTTGTGAGCCATGCGTGGTGGTGCATGCTTGTAATCTCAGTACTTGGGAGATGAGATCGGAGCATCTGGGTTGGTCGCCAGCCTCAGCTACTTAGTGAGGCCCTCTGCAACTTAGTGAGACACTGTTTCAAAAATAAAGAATAAAAATAGATCTAGGGGTATAGCTCAGAGGTATAATGCCCCTGGGCTCAATCCCCAGTACCACAAAAAATAAAAATAAATAAATAAATAAAAAATAAAAAGGGTTGTGGGTGTAGCTCAGTGGTAACAGGCTTGCCCAGCATGCTTGAGACCCTGGGTTTAATCCCCAGCACTGAAAAAAAAAAAAAAAAAAAAAAAAAGAAAAGAAAAGAAAACCAAAACATGAACAAGATGCCTCTAAGTTGAGTGCATAAAAATTTAGTCATTATGTAAAATGTGAATCACTTATTCAAAAAGCCAATGGTTTTGTCACAGAAGCTGTCACTAGTCCACTGGGTCACCATGTTCTGCTCTGGAACAAAGAAGTGTGGCCATGTTTGATGCACTACTAAAATACCAGAATTAACTGGTTCCAAATGCTTGATTAGCTGCTATTCTTAAAACAAAGAGAATACTAACTACAAAACTAGCTTTTCGACATTCAGGATAAACCGGGGGCTCACTTTCACAAGTTAGCTACTCACCCTATTTTCTACATGCATAATTGGGGAGGTAAGAGATCAACTGGCCCTAAGTATCAGAATTTGGGGTTTCAATCCTGGCTTTGTGTGATTAGAGCAAATTACTTTGCCTTTTGAGACTTTGTTTCTTTTAGGGCTAATAATAACAATACTAGCTCATAGGGCTTATTGAAGACTTGAAATTCAAGACAAGGAACTCTTGAATTCATAAGGTTGAGATGAGATTCATTAGTTAAGTTGCTTGGGGTATATTATGTGCTTGAAAAATGTTTGCTAATTTCAGGACCAAAGACATCATTTGTGGGGTCCGGTACAGCAGGTACTTTGGAAAGAAGATAGGAAGAATTAAGATGGAGACAGCAGAGCATTAAATCAAAGACAGGACTGTCTTGCACCCCTGTGGGACACTGATGGACACCCACGAATCCAGCCCTGGCTTTAATGTCTCTGGTTATTATTAAACTGAATAATATTCGATAATCAATGTAGGATTTAGTGATGTTCTCTCTGTTGAGTTTACCACAGTAAATGTGTGCTTTTGAATTTTAGCCTAATTTTTCAGTAACAGAATAACATGCATTGTTATTGTTTGATTGATCACCCTCAACTGGGGACAGAGCCATGTGAGTGCCTGCCACTGTGTATCAAAAATAAGATCTGAAACTGTTTCCTAATGTAAGAATCATCTCCACTGAAGAATCACCCTTTCAATGGCAAATTCCAGAAAGTGTGATGTCAGCAGCAGAGTGCCCAGCCGAGGAAAGAACAAACCCAACAGCCAGAGAAAGGGAGGTAATACTTCCAGGAAGCTCAGTTGTGTAAAGGAACTGTGACTGGTAATGGCAATCAGAAAGTTGGGCACAGCTTGCTCTAAGATCCTGCCTGCCCCACCCCAAGGCCCCCAGGAGTGCTGTCCCTGCCCTGAATGTGGCTCCTGCCTAGATAGGAAACTTGGGAGGAATCCTCCCTGAGATAGCCCTGTGAAAGTGAGCAGAGCCTGCATCTTGTATTTACACTCTTACACTCTTCCCCCTGTGCTCGTCCAGCTGACATCCCTGCCCTACTCTCTACAATTCCTGCATGCCTTAACACCCCCCAGTTTTCTTTTCATTTAAAAAATTTTTTTGTGGTACTGGGGATTAAACCCAGGAATAATCTATTACAGAAGTACATCTCCAGCCCTTTAAATTTATTTATTTATTTTTAATTTGAGAAAGGATCTTGCTAAGTCGCCCAGGCTGGCCTCCAACTTCCAATTCTCCTGCCTTAGCCTCCTGAGTTGCCAAGGTAATAGGTATGCACTACTATGCCCAGCAATACTCCCTAGTGTTCCTGACCCTGAAGCTGACTTGTTGCCATTTATAATCCCCAACATGACACAGAGTCAGGATCAGTTCTTAGGAAAAACTATGAGCCGACAATTATGGAAAAGGTATAAAATAGCAAATGAAGACCAGAGAATTCTACCCGCCTAGCCTTTGTTAACTAGTCTCTGTTTCTTTGCCACTGTGTTATGTAGACATGGCCTCTCAAAGACACACAAAAATGAAAGCATTAGCTTTCTCCCGCCCCCATGCTCTGACCTGCAATATCTAATCATAATCACTATAACAACAACTGTTATTATACTGTCATAGCATGATGCTGGTGACACATATCTTAAAATATGAAAATGCTTTAACAGTTTCTCTCTTAGTCATTTTACCCAGGAAGGAGATGAACTGGGTCACGTGCACCAAAGTACTCCGTTGCCTGCTGCTGGTCAATGGAGTGACTGGGAGAGCTTTAAATTCCCTTTCACATTTACTTCTTGAACCAGTCACTGGACTCAAGAATCATCAACAAGAATTAGGTAGCTCTCAATACGATCTCATTATTGACATTTATGCTGATCGATGTTGGCTCTTACAGAATTGGAATCTGCAGATCAATTCCCTTATTAGATTCTTTCTCACGGCTGCCATAATCATTTTATCACTGAGGCTGCTTCTATCAAGCGCTGCTTTATCACTATGTAATAGGACAAGTGAAACCAGTTCCTCTAGTGTGTTACAACGAATAAAAAGTTTTCCTAGCTTTAAACCTCACTTCCCTCAAGTCTTAAAAAAATACTCCCTGATAATTACATTTATATAGAGTTTAATTTAAACTCATTCTCCCTGAAAAATATGCTCTGTGGGGGAACTCCCATTGAATCCTAATAGGTATGCACACAATACTCCTTGAAACCATTTTTCCTTTTGTTTCAGACAGCTTCAGATGTCAGATTATAAAACAGGTGCTATCCATGTGATGATATTGACCACCAAAGCCTGGGCAGAGAGCTATGCCTAAAAGTGCCTGATTCTAGTCCCCACTGGTGGTATGAGGTCCAAGGAAAAAACAAACAAACAAACAAAAAAAAAAAACAACAGTGTGGCTGCCTCCATAAGACTCACCCGTAAACCTGGGAATACAGGTCAAGGTGTATGCTATTCCAAGAAATAGTCAAAAATGACATCAAATAAAAAGCATATCCACCCAAATACTTTCACTTTCTGTTTGTTTGTGGTGCTGGGGATTAAACACAGAGGCACTTTGACCTACAGCTCCAGCCCTATTTTATTTTTTATTTTTAAATAGAGTCTAAGTTGCTGAGGTTGGCCTCGAACCCTCAACACTCCTGTCTCAGTCACCTAAGGACTGGGATTACAGGCATGTGCTACCATGCCTGGCTCCATCCAAATATTTTCTAAATGTTAATGTTAAACTTTGTATGCAAGGAATTCTACAAACAATTGTCCTCATGTCTACAGAGATTTTGATTTCTAGGAAGTTGATAATACAGGTTCTTAGGAGTTCTTAACATTAGATGTCATAGGTCATACATTTAATTCAGGGCATTTGTAAACCTGAAGGGGAAAAAATGCACCTTTAGTTTCACCGAACTTGAACTAAAATTTAGCACATTGTTCAGTTATGCATGTAGATATCAAATCACCACAGTATATACCTGTGACCTTGTCTTCAACAAGAGTCACAGAACTCTTGTCACATTACAGTTGAAAATATAGCTATATATTTTACATGTACATCCTTTTTTAAAAATGATAAAAACTATATTAAATCTGCTTCTTTGAGTTTATTTTATGCCTTAGAAATGAAGTACAAGTATTACAATGTCATATGTTTTTCCAATATTTTGATATGTTGTACTACAATTTAATATACTTCAATATATAAACTCTATGGGTTCTACATCCATGGATTGGACCAGCTATAGATTGAAAATACTTGGAAAAAATTGCTTCTTCACTGAATATATACATATATTTCTTCTTTCATCATTCCTAAACAATATAACAACTATTTACATAGCATTTGCATTGTGTTAGGTACTATCAGTAATCTAGAGATGATTTAAAGTGTATGGGACGATGTACGTAGATTATTTGGAAGTACTATACTATTTATATAAGGAACTGCGCATGGGTGGATTTTGGTATGTGTGGGGAGTCTTGGAACCAATCCTCTGTGGTGCCTAGAGATGATTGTAATTGGTTTCCTTTATAATCCTATGCCTTTTATTTCAAGCATTTAAAAGAATTATCCTGAGAAAGGGAACAGGGACTCCTTTGATCTGAAGAAAATGGTCCATCACTAAAAAATGGTTAAAGCCCCAATTACTTCGCTGCTCCCAGCCTCCCATCTCACATTGTCAGTAGTGTGGAGTCTTTTTATTGCTTTTATTGTCCTTTCTGACTTTCCAAACATGTGCATGAGGATGGGTAGATTTCAGTCAGCCAGAGCCCTGCCATTTACCTCTAGAACCTGGAGGTACTGGCTCTGGTTGGGTAAGAAACTTATGTCAATTTAAATCTCCACTGAAAAAAACTGAATAGTTTTCTTTTCATTGCCAAGGTGAGCGCCACTGCTACGATTGTTATATATCGTTGCAATCTATACCTTAATGGCATCTTAGCCCTGTGGTGGCTTCACAAAGAAACTGCTTTCAAACTTCAAAAGGCCATTAAAACATGTGCAGATGTCTGGAAAATTAATGCCATTATCTAACTCTCACCCTTTGCCTGTAGGAGGCAAAAAAGAGACAAGGCTCGAGAGAGATATTAGAAATCGATACATCGTCATAAAGCAAAGAGCTGTCCTTCCAGGGATTGCGGGTAGTGACCAATGAGAAAACTGAGAGTGCTTCTGAAGAGACTTTTTCATTAGATTTTTCTCCTTGTTGTTAAAGTCATTCACTCAATCTGATAAAAATTTAAAGAGAGAATAGAAATGGGATGGAAGGTATGAGAGAGAGAAAGGGATAAAGAGTATTTTCTGCCATCCTACTTCAATTTGGATGTTCCAGGTCCCCAACTCTCAGGAGCTCTCATTCATTCACATGACAGAACCTGGATCTTTCAAGGTTAATGTTGAGCAAGTTAAAGTCTCTTTTCATAAGTGTTTTGCATTTTGAAAGACTGAAGCAATATTCTGTGAAATTCTCAGCACAGGGAGATATTCTCTCAGGTACTTTCAAGGCTTGATAGAGTTTCTAGAATCATATTATCACATCCCTTCATTTTGTTCCCAATAGATATTACTCTATAGTGTCTCAGGTACCCCAACAGGACTTGAAAACAAGGTGATTTTTTAAACCAGAGAATGAAAGATTTATATTGTTATGAAAGGACTTTTAAGGAAGTTCTTCAATTTTGAAAGAGGACAGAGAAAGAAAATGCTGTAAAAGACATTTATGCCCTCCCTCCAGGGAGATGTAGATGATCATTGAAAACACACTGAAGAACCTTAACAAAATATCATACAGAATTATCTCTCCATATATACCTTTGTAAAAAATTCTGAAAAAAAAATCATGATTTGTGAGTAACACATTCTTTCAAATGGGAAGTTTTTCTTTAAATTCAAGAATAAGAGACTTTGTCAGGTTGTACCTAACATGAAGGAGCACAATGATTTAACGTAAAAGGGTTTTTTTTTTTTTTTCTACAGAGCAAGTAGTCCACAGATAGGTGGTCACTGACATTGTGTTTATTTCTGCATCATAACCTAACCTATCCTGACAGATATGGTGGGCCAAAATGAAATGTCGTCCAGAAAGCCAAAGGGCAAAAGTAGTCTAAAACAGGGCCACGTATGAGAAAGCTCTGAACCACATTTTAATTTTTGAAGGGAATGGTTATGGGTAATATATGCATTTAGATGAGATGTTTTTCTTTAAACATTCAGAATAAATAAGAATTATCTAAGAATTTTATGCAGCTACAAAACATAAAGTATGCCTCACACTGACTTCAGCTTATAAGGATTTATATTTCTCATATTGCAAAATGCCCAGAGGCAGGCAGTCCAGGCCTGATACAGTTTCACTGATGACAGCAAGGAACCAAACTCTTTCAATCTTCTGCTCTTCTCTCTCATCTTTTGAGGGGGACTCACACCAAGATGGTTGCTGCATATCCCAGCACTGCCTTCACCTTCTAGGTTGGAAGAAGTAGTGTAAATGAGTAACAACAGTCTGTTTCCCTTTGGTCAGGAAAGCAGAAACTTTCCCCACCGCAATCTCCAGTTAGGTTCCATAGGCTAGAACCAGGTCTACGTGAACACTTGGAGAGGAAAGGAAATCTGAGAGCTAATGTATGGTGGTTTCTAGTCTTTGAAGTTGAGGAAAGAAGGGAGAAGGCTTTGGCTATATATGGTAGTCCTGAACACTACTTGTTAAACATATCTAGTTCTCTTCTCCCCGGTGAACTTGTTCTGTCCTTCCTTGCCCCTTTGCAGATGGGTGCAGCCATGCACTCTTGTGGCCATTCCTGTGGTCAAGGAATTATGAGTAGAATAATCCAGATTACAATTTTTCAATAGTGAGATGATATTCCCTGACCTCACTTCACCCAGGACTCTCTTCTTCCTGGCCTGGTGACTGGCAATGTTTGAGATTGTGGCAGGTCCACTAACCAAGTCTCCTATGTGCAGGACTTCCTTGATGACTCACTAAAGACATGTAGCGTGAGCAAGAAATAAGCCTTTGATGGTACAGAGACTTTGTGGCTCTTTGTTACCACTGTATAACCTAGCCTGTCACTGAAATGTTGGCTATAAGCCACAAGTTTGAGAGATAAAAGTCATTTCAGACAGGCCCTTGCATCAGAGATCTCTGAACCAACACTGATTTCAGTGGGATGATATGCTGAAGTCAACTTTCTGGACTCCAAGTGCAGTTAAGTCGACTTTAATTCATAATGGTATCTCTGTCCTTGTACTGCCCACAAGACACAGACAAATTATCACTCTCTCCTGTGTCTCTACATAGGTGAGTGTCTAATGAAACATAGCGTGCTCAAGGTAAGCCACCAAACTTAATGTGAACTTCCAGGATGACCATCCATGATAATTGAATGCATGATAATGAGGGATGGCATAGTTTATGACAAGCCTAGTTAATGATATAATTCGTTTCTCAGGTTTGCCCTTACAAGGAAGACAAAAAAGCTGTAAGGGAAGGGGAAATAACAAATTTAGAGTATTAGTGACCTCTTCAGTTACATTAAGTATCTGATTTTATCTCTAAATATAGCATTTCGCATCCCCAGCAAAGTCAATAAGAATTCATTCAATAGTGACAGGGCTTGTCTGTAAGGACCCCAAAGCCACCAGTATCGAAGCACTATAACAGAGGGTGCGCCTTGTGAGAGGGGAAAGGGAACATTAGTAGAATTCAATATGAAAGAGACAATTGCCTCACTAGCTGTTTCATGTTTCACTGTTGCTTGCATTTCATTTTAACTATTATCCCTGGTCTTATCACGGGATGGGAGAGGCCAGCCATATGGATTTATGCCAGCAAAATGGTTGGTTCCACAACAGATGGTAACAAAGAATTTTACACAACATCCTTCTGTGCTAAAAAATCACTTAACATAACGTGTGTTAGGTGCATCTGGCTGGGAATGTGCAGAAACTAGAGACACTAAATGGCTACAAGTACAATTACTGATGTAGTCTCTTCTAAGCAACCAGGCTTTCCTCACTTACAGAGGGCAAAGGCTAGTTTGGAAATAGAAACAGGAAAGCAGAAGACCCTTGTCTCATACCACTATACTTGCGTGAGTTCTTCAATTGCTCATTTAAAAGGAGGTACAAGATAACTACTTTCTTCCTTTTGTAAAACCCAAGTATGATTGTTTTACTTTTATTTGTGGTTGTTATGTTTGCTTGGAGTGTCAATTTTAAAGCAAAAATAAACAGTACATATTTAGTCAAACCTTAGGGACTTATATATCCCTAAATATGTAATGCACCAATCCTGGTTACAGTTCCTTTTATAGATTTCAATGGACTCCCACTCTATCTTAAGCTGCATAAATCCCTTAAATCTTTGAATCATTTAATTTTATGTATTCTTTTGGTGTTTCATTTGGGAGTTATGGGCTGTGAAATATGCACCATGATGAGAAAACAATTAGCCAGCACACCTGTTGTTTATGCATATTGTATGTGGGAAGGACCTGCAGGAGCTGTTATTTTATTCTACAGCATGGTGTCAACCGAGGGCTCTCGTAGGTGACCTGATGACACCATGTAATTCTTTTATTTGTATTACATGCCTTGTGCTTTGCCCTGATGTTGGAATGATGGCTTGCTTCTCAAGCCAAAATCATGTTTGCAACCCATAACAATAATTTGAGTTATGAGATTTTCAAGTTTAATAGAAAGATTAAAGTTGAGATTTGCTGCAAAAAGAATAAGATGTGACAGAATTCTAAGTGTAGCAGAAGCAACTGCTACTTACTGAGTGTCTACTAGGTCTACGTAAATTAGTTTATAGATGAAGCAGGTGGGGGGGACAGGGCATCTTGGGTTTGTTCAGAATGCAGAAGGAACTTTTTTTTTTTGGTTTCTTTCCATTAACAGACTGTTGGTAGGAGAAAGAAGTGATTTTTAGTTACAAATGCATACACACACATATATGCATACACATCACTAGCCTTTTTCATTTTTTATTTTGAAATAGGATGATGTTAGGTTGCTGAGGATCTAAGTTGTTGAGGCTGGCCTTGAATCTGAGATCTTCCTGTCTCAACATTCCAAGTACTGGGATTACAGGTATGCACTACTGTACTTCTCTAGGAAGTATTTTTTTTTTTAATCTTTATTTCTTAAATATTTAATTTCAGGGTCTTGAGTGTAGCTTAGTGGTAGAGCACTTGCCTAGTCTGCATTTGGCTCTGGGTCTGATCATATCACTGAAAAACCAAACAATTAAATAAATCTAATCAGGGGCACATGAAACCAATAACAAAAGCTGTAGTTTCTGAGCTTTGATTCACTGTTATGCTAATATATAAGGACTCAGAGGCTGTTTTCACTAAAAGCACCGATTCTTTACTCGGTTTTGTGGATGCCTATGTGACTAAAAGAAAAATAGAGGATTGCTTTGAACCTTGGGTCAGTTTCCTACTCAGCTCTGCTCAGCTCGGCACAGAAGCATGCTAATCATTTAAAGAATGTTTCTCTGATGCTGCTGGTACTTCTCCTACAAGGCTAAAGGCACCAAGATGAGAGTAACTAAGGTACTTTCATTATTTGCAGAGGCACTCAACCACCAACTTTTATAATATCCCCTTCCAGGCCCCTAGAGTGGTTCCTAGAAGTCTTCAGTCATTGTCTCACACCTTCCAGGAACAGCAGAGACTTTCAGGCAGATCACCCAGGATGAGACTGCCCCCCCCACCCCAAGTAGGAGCAAATCATCTCCTGGGAACCAGTGTCCCCTTTCAGGATCATAGGTCTGATAGATAACATCCTTTATGACAAATGGAGATTTCCTTCTCTAGCAGTAAGGACTTTTCCAGAGCTACCTTGCAGAACCAGAACCAAGAACCAGCATACCTATTTTTCATGCTATGTAATGTCATGCTGTTGATATTATATGATCAGCCAGATCAGACTTTGACCAAGACTTCTTAATTATGCACACCTCTTGCCCCTGCCCAGATTACTATTTAAACCTCATGTCAATACTCCCAAAGACAGGGTGGAAACACCAGCCCCCTGTCTTCCTGGTATGGCCATATTGACTAAAGTTCCTTTTCTGTTTTTCACCATTACGTTATTCATTTGGTTTTTGGGGTGAGTGGTCAAACCTGGTTTGTTGGGACCCCCATAGTTGGACTTCTCTCTGGCTGAGGACTCCAGGAACATTAAGAGTTTCTCTCTGGGATTGGAAGGCTGCTTTATAACAGTAGTTCTCACCCTGTTATACCCAATGTCTGTTGAAAATCAGTGCCTTTATTCTGCCATTTACTTCTAATACAAATGTTCATAGGTGTAACTTGTTGTACAAGAAAAGAATTAATATAGTAGACCTAACTCCTCTTGAAAAGCCTGCTTACAAGGTTGTCCTTGGCTGACATCTGGACTTTGGAAAGGTGCCACCACCTCAAAGGTGGTTCCAAGTGTCTAAACTATACAATGTGATAGGTACTAAAACCTGCTTTCCTTCAGAAAGTCCAGAATTTTGGTATGTGCCTTTTTGTATGTTCCTTAGTAAAAACCCTGGGCACTGGGGTTGTGATGAGCTTCCCCGTAGACAATGTTCCACACACGTTGTCATAGCTCATTGATGGGGGAATGGGGCATGCACTGTGTGACTGTGCTAAGAGAATACACTTGGCAGCACACGGCTGGTTTTCCTCAGACTTCACCATATGCATCGTTTCTCTCTATTGATTTCACTTTGCATCCTTTCTCTGTGATAAATTTTAACTGTAAATACAACTATATGACGATATACAGAGTTCTGTGAGTCCTCTTAGCAAATCATCATCCTTGGAATTGGTTCCTGAGGTACCACCCTCCTACCAGAACAACTGATTTGTATTAATTTCAAAAAATACAATTCATGCACTCACATGAAAAGAAATATACACACAGTTCATAATCGAACAATATGCTTTTGGAAATGAAAATGCTCAGGCATCCCTCTCCTAAAGGAAATAACGGGGTCAGATGTTTATGCAGCTGAATCACCAGAAATGCAAGAGCCATAAATACAGACTCTCACAGGTTTCTGGTGCTGGTGACTCAAATATAGTAAATGTCATAGAACCAATGATGGGCAATCCTTGCTAAAATTATAAATAAAACAAAGGTTACTTTTTCCCTTGAAGAAGTCAAAGAAACTTCAACTGATACTAAACTCATATAAAACATACTTTGAGTTTCTATGTAAAATGGTGTTAGATCTTCTTCTCAGATAGCTACAGTATCGGTGAAGATCTGGTAGGACCCAGGGGGCAGGCAATGCCCAGCACAGCTCGGTAGGAAGGATTGGGTTTGGAAAATGTGCCTCCAGCCCACTAAATGTCAGTAGTGCTTCCCAAACATGTATGAGTCCACAATATGCCCCAGACATCCTCTTCCAGTACCAGCTTCATTCCAAATGGCTGGCCTTTGGGAATAGATTAATGAGGCTTAAAAACCCATAAGCAATGTTTGTGGCAATTTTTTTTTATTTTGTAGGTGGAAACAATGTGAATTAATAGCTTCAACAAATAAAATAATAGAAAGTGGGCATTTTCCTAGTAGCTGAGGTCTGACTTCAGTTCAATAAACCCTGCATCTACCATGCAGTCAGAATTGGACAATATGTGAAAGGACCAAGCAGTAGAAGCCTTAAAGAGAAAGTGCTTATATTTTGGGATAATCTTATACCTTGGGTACATGAAACTAGAGGGAAAGAAGCTTCGTTTCATAGACAAGAGAAAGACCATATTGTGAAGGTAGAAAATGTCGTGGGTATTCTTCTTGTTGAGGGACAGAATGCAAAAAAACAGTCACTAAAACAATTGCAATTGCAACAGTTAAAATCATTGAGCATACACTGTGTGGACAGGCCTAGTCCAAGTTCTGCTGCATTATTTCAGTCCCTAAAACTTCCCCATGAGGTGAAGTGCTTAGACCCATTTTACAGATGAGAATGGTGGCAAAACAAGTAAAACACCTCACTCACATTCAACACCTAGACCGTGTGCCTCCCGATGTGTGCTCTTAATATTGTATTCCATGCTATGAAGAATGATTCAACAAGCAGTACTCATAATCACACTCAAATGTTCACAGGATTTTGAGTCTGTCTTGTCCCATGGTCTTGAATTTCTTTTGACTGATTTTTAATTTTGAACAAGGGTTTTGAAGATAGATAGTTTTAAATGGAGTTCAGTTGAGTTGTTGAAATCTGACAGAGCTGCTGCTTGGGTTTTCCAAAGCTTTGGCAAGGTCCAGAGTTGACCCTGTACCTGCTGTTAGTCTGTAGGGGACACGCCATAATGTAACAGATAAAACACTGGCTTTGAAGTCAGACTCATGTTCAAAAGCAAGCTGAGGTCCCATCAGCTGTGTGACCTTGTTTATCCTTATGAAAAACAGAGATATTTCCCTGTTATGTTTTTATGATCAGTGGAGATACTGTAGTTATAGCACTTAATGTGGTACATGGACCATAGGTAGTGCAGGATGAACAGTCGTTAGCATTACGGGTCACCTCACACTGCACATGCTTGGTCTAGTCCTGGAAATCAACTCTGTTAGGTGACACTTCCTCCCATAGCCCTTCTTTCCATATGTGACCTTTTGGCTCAGTATATGCCATGCTGAGAAGGAGGGGGTTCACCACTAGCATTTTCTGTCTGACCTTCCCAGGGAGCCCTGCCTTAGAAGCCCAACACACTTGTTGCCCTTAGGCCTGCACAGACTTGGTCTAGTCACCATTCTATGCCAGAACTGTCTTCTCACTTTTGTTTATAATAATACAGTGATGTTATCTTAACTCTCATCTGGGAGACTTAGGATCTTAAAAAGAAAATGGGATGGAAGACTGAGGTAACTAGTAATAGAGAAAAATCCTCATGAATCTTCTTTTACAGTAACCAAGACAACATCAGCTCACCAAACAATAACAACAATAAATCAGTCATGCTGTACTTACTGAATATTAATGAGTACCAGGAAATGAGTTTCCATTTATTTAAGCATAAACATAAAAAACATGGCCTCTGAAGTGAAATCAGGTTTGAATTGTAGACTTGTCCACTGTATGTCTTGGGGAAAGTTTGGAGCTTATTTATTATTAATACGATAGGGCAACAGTGCCTACCTTACGCAGTGTTCAAGAAAAGAAATGAGGTATTTTATAAAGAGCATCATTCCTCCTCCATATGAGATACTCAGTAAGTGGAAATTGTTATTATCTAGAACAGAGATTTGAAAATGTCAATCTGTGGGCCAAATCCCTGGTTTTTAAATACAACTTTATGGGAACACGGCCACTCTGACTCATTTTCATATTAACCATATCTGTTTCCACCTACAGTGACAGAGTGAGCAGCCATGACACACTTCACAGCCTACAAGGACCAAAATATTTATAGTCTGGCCCTTTACTGAAAAAAAAGAAAAGAAAAATGTTTTCCAACCCTTTTGTGAACCTGTAGCATGCCTCAGAATCAATTAGAGGGCTTGATAAAACTCAGAGTCTTGCCAAGAGATCTGGGTACACCCTGAATGTTGGCATTTCTTACAGGTTCCCAGATGAAGGTGATACTGATGGTGTGGGGACCTTGGCTCAGAATGACTGATAGTGAGAAACTTTTCAAATCTCTGTTCTACAGTTCCAACTAAATCATACATATCACTATTTCTGTTTTGTGACTATTGATACACAGTGTTAACAGGTATTTGCTTACTTTATCTAGTAGTCAGGGCTCCCAAATTTCAGGGCCTTATGGATTTCATGACTAGCTATGTTGACTTTCCTCATCACCTAGCTTCTACCACAGTCCAAAATATAATCAATAAACTCAAGCTTTCTGCTTCCCTTCCCATATCAAAATTGGTTCTTTTCTCCTAAATAAAGGAGAATGGAATTTCTAATGTCTGGGTTTTAAAGTAGTCAAATGAGTATCTGTGGTTTTAGTTATCTGAGGTTAACCTTGGTCTGAAAATAATAAATGAAAAATTCTAGAAATAAACAATTAGTTTTAAATTGCCTACTATTCTGAGTAGCATGATGAAATCCTACACCATCCCACTCAGTCCCATCTGGGACATGAACCATCCCTTTGTCCACTGTATCCATACTCTATATCCTACTTGCCCATTAGTCACACAGCACCTGTCTCTTATCAGCCATACTTGTGCTTGTTTTCAAGTAATTCTTACTTTACTTAATAATGGCTACAAAGTACAAGAGCCATGATGCTAGCAATTTGGATAGATCAAAGAAAAGCCATGAAGTACTTTCTTTATGTAAAAAGATGAAAGTTCTCATGAAAAAAAATCATAGGTTGAGGATGCTAAGTTGTTCAGTATGATATTTTTGAAAGACAGATAGTGAATATATTGACAATACTTTCATTACATCATATCATCATAGTTGTCCTGTTGTATTATTAATTACTGTTAATGTCTTATTGTGCCTGGTTTATAAACTAAACTTTATCATAGGTATGTGTGTACATGTAAGAATGTTATGTGTATGAAAACACAGTACGCAGGGTTTAGTACTAGGCACAGTTTCAGGTATCCAATGGTTATCTTGAAGGTATCCTCTATGGATAGGGGGAGTTTAAAAAAAAGAAAAAAAAAACTTTTAGCAGAGCATGGTGGCACATGTCTGTAATTCTAGTACTTGAGAGCTGAGATAGGAGGATCACGGGTTTCAGCCAGCCTCAGCAACTTAGCAAGGCCCTCTGAAACTCAGTGAAACCCTACTTCAAAATAAAAAAATAAGATAGGGCTGGGAGTGTAGCTCAGAAGTAGAATGCCTTTGTGTTCAATCCCCAGTAAAACACACACATATATAAAAACAATAAAACAAAAAAGAAAAAAACTACCTTTAACATGATACACCAAAGTAAAAACATGTACAAAAAGATTTCATAATATTATTTTTAATTTGGAGGGGTGACGGGAGAGAGTACTAAACTGGCTCAATGGTACATCTAGTAATTATGCTATGGTGTTAAGGATAAATAATTGCTTACATTTTCCTTCCTTGCAGTGCTGAGAGAAATTCAGGAGGCTAAACAGTCTCTCAATGCAAAAAAACAAAGGCCTGAGGTAGAATGTCAGCTCTGTGGCCATCAGCAAAAAGAGGTATTTTGGAGGCTTAAGTCACTTCCCAAATCACACCAGAGATACTAGCACCAATGTGCCTTTCTTCCTATCTATAGAGTACTGAAAAACCTTAACTGTTGAATACTAGGGAAAATAATACAAAGCAACTTCCTCTCATTGGGATTGACAGCCAGGGTCCTATTCACCATTCATCACAAATCACTTTCTGAAGTTCTTAAGTGCAAGAAGAATAAAATGCAATAATTTTGAAAAGAAAATAAAAAGCATCAGTGGCACTTAACAGTCTTTTAATTTTTAAAATTATATAAGTATTATATGAAGGCATTTCTACAATAAAACTTCAAATAATGCAGATATGTATAAAGTGAAATTAAATCTTTTCACAGTGCCCCTCCCCCAATCAGTTTCATTTTTCTTCCCCAATGTGACCACTGTTTAATTTGGTATGAATCCTTTCAGAACATTTCCTATGCACTCAATTTACTAATATAAGTACTAACACACATGTGAGACTACAGTACACCAATAAAAGTATATAAAAATAAATACCTTAAAAGTAAATGGATGACTCATAATTATACATATTTTCTGTAACTTTTTAAAAATATAATATTTTGAAATTATCAGTACATATAGATCAGTCTTCATTTTTCCCCTCAATGATGCCACAACATATGGAAGAGTCACTCTTTAACTGTTTTGTTAGTAAGG
This sequence comes from Graphiurus murinus, assembly GCA_004027655.1. Lineage (NCBI taxonomy): Eukaryota > Metazoa > Chordata > Mammalia > Rodentia > Gliridae > Graphiurus > Graphiurus murinus. The sequence continues at coordinate 6,597 of PVLC010007701.1, read as the reverse complement.
ATAATTTTTGTTGTTTATATGTGATTATATGAGCAATGCTGTGATAAACATTCTACAGGTAAGCAAGTCTTTCTGCAGAAGAGATACCAAGAACTGGTACTTCTGAGGCTGAGAATAAGCTTGTTAAATTTTTGTTAACAGCCAAAAAGCCTTCCAAAAAAGTTACACCATTTACCTATCACACTCAAAACACTAGATATCAGTATTAAAATGTTTATCCACAAAATTATTTGATTTAATTTCTCTAATGATTACTGTTATAGTAAGATGTAAAATGTCTCCTAAAGAGCTCATTTATTAATATTTAGGTTTGATATAGTTGAGTCATGAGAGCTATAATCCCAGCAGTGGATAAATCCATTTTAATTAATTTATGTGGGTGGTGGTCCAGGCTCGTAGAGTCTGGTTAGATAGATCCCTCTTTGTGTGGCTTTGGGGATTATATATATTTCCTCTTCCCTCTGATCACTCTCTTGCCAGTTCTTGACAGATGAGAGCTATGAAAATGCTGATTAATTGACTAATACAGAATATGGTATCAGGGAAGTGAGGTTGCTGCTATATCTAAGTCTGCCCATGTGTTTTGTAAGTCTTTTGAAATGGTTTCTGTTCTGAGAGGCAATTACAAGGTCCAGAATGCGGCTAGAAAGGCACTGCCATGGTCAAGATAGAGGTAAGCCCAATGATAAGGATTAAAGTGGTCATGACTACCTTTCCTACTGGTGGTTGATCTTGATGCTTACATAATGCTGGCTTTGCTGGAAACAAGAGTTCACAGAGGCTTTCCCCCATTTTCAAAGGAAGGCCTGAAAAGCTAGGCAATGTATGGGAGGGGCAAAATCACTACAAGCAAGCCTAAATGGAGCAATCTGTGAAGTTGTGAGGGTGAAGCCAAGGTTGCAAGAAAAACTCCTGAGATAAAAATACACCAGAAATGTGGAGTGACCACATGGGAAGGCTGCTAGCTGTGAGCCATAGAGCCAGGCTGGAGAGCCAATATGGTGCCCATTGCAATCAGCCAGGCAGCAGGGGCAGGTCTGCCAAAACCCCTTGGAGATCGCTTTTCACTGCCTTATACCCCACCCCTTCTTTTTATGGTCCTAGTCCTCTCTTTGAGAATGCAAATGTTTGCTCTTGGCCATGCATATCGGATGTTTGTAACTTGATTTTTTTAATTTTTTTTTTTATTTTACAGGGTCTCACAAGAGTTCACCTTGAGTCTCAGAGGAGATTTTGGACTGGGCCTTTTCAGCAATGCTGGAACTGCAAAGACTTGGGCACCTATTGGAGTAGACTAAATACATTTTTGCATTATGAGCTGAGTATGAGCTCTTCAGGGGCCAGGGGTGGAGTATTATAGTTAGATATAAAATGTCCCCTAAACAGTTCATTTATTAATTTTCGGAGTTGATAGTGTTGAGTCATGAAGGCTGCAATCCCAGCAGTGGATAAATGTGTTGTAGTGGATTTATCTGGGTAGTAGCTCAAGCTAGTAGGGTGTGGTTGGAGAAGGTGGGTCCCTCAGGGTGTAGTTTTCAGGATTATTAGAGTTCCTCTTCCCCCGATTGCTCTCTTGCTTCTGGCCTCCATAATGTGAGGAACAAAGTCTTGTGCTCACCCTCTCTTCGATTCTTGCTGCCACCATGCCCTGAGATCCTGGCTTCACAAGGACTGAACCCTGAAACTGTGAGCCAACAAACCTTCCTTCCTGTAAGTTACATGGTCAGTTCTTTAGATTATAGCTGTGAAAATGCTGACTAATACAATTACTGTACATTAGATTGTTTATTGGTTATCTACTAGGTTTGTTTTTTCCTGTGTGAATTTATTCTACATACTTTTTAATCACTTTTCTTTGGGTTTGTTTTTATTGATTTGTAGAGACTCTTTATATAGCACAAATGTTAATACTTGGATACTTTTATTCCCTGCTATTTGTCTTTTAACTTTATTTATGATGTCCTTTGACATTTGGTTGCCTGGTTTGGTTTTGCATTTAAATATGTAAATGGTTCCCTCTATGTCTGTCTGTCTGTCTGTCTGTCTGTCTGTCTCTCTCTCTCTCTCTCTCTCTCTCTCTCTCTCTCTCTCTCCCTCTCTCTTTCTCTCACACACACACACATGCATGCACACACACACACACACACACACACACACACACATTTACACACATATTTTTAGTGGGGATTGAACCCACATCCTCACACATGCTAGGAAAGTACTCTATCATTAAGCCACACTCCTAGCCCTTTTAAAATTTCATTTTGAGAAAATATCTTCCTAAATTACCAAGGATAGCCTTGTATTTGCAGTCCTCCTACCTCAGTTTCTGAGTAGCTGGGATCATACACACGTACCACCAGCCTGTCTTCCAATATATTTTATATTTAATACATCAATGCATCAAATTTATTTTTGTTCATGTTGTTAGAGCTATAACTGTTTTTAGAAATACATTAGCTAAAGTCTATTATTTCCTCTCCTAATTTTAAAACTATTTCTATCATAAACAAAACTATCATTTAAACATTGCTTCAGGAAATATTTTGTTTCTTACATCTATTTTTCTTCTACTCAACAAATACCATACTGCTTTAGTTATAGATTTATAATTTGTTAGACAAGTCCCACTTCATGCTTTCTTTGTCAAAAATTTCCTTCCAATTCTTGTCAGAATCCATAAAATAGCCCTTAAAATTGCCTTCAATTTGGGGAATTAATATTTTTTTCATCTTTACATTGTGAGTCTTCTCATCTCAGGAAATTGTATCATTCTGTAATATGTACTTCTTGATGCACAGTAAAATTTTATAGTTTGCATCATGTAAGTCTTATAAATCTCTCAAATAGATTTATTAATAGGCATTTGATAGTGTTTGTTCTCATTACTATTAATGCATTTTCTCCAATTAAATTTTCAAATTAATCATTGCTGATATGTAGAAATATTACAATTCTTTTTATAGTGCATACTACATATCAGAGAATTATCTTACTGTAAAGTTTTTCTAGTAACGTCTTTGGACTATATAGATCACAGGATTCAGAAATAAAGCCAGCTCTGTGTCATTTCCACTATATATGTCATCATCAGAAATTATTAAGTAGTAGCAATAGATATATATATATTTGTATTTTTTTTTTTTTTACAAATGTTACTTATCATAGAACTCTAATAGACAACTGTTACCATATATCTTCTAAGTTTCTGAGATTTCTTGTCTTTCCTTTTTTCTTTTTTTGTACTGGGGATTGTATCCAGGGACATACTATCTCTGAGCTACACCTCCAGTTTTATTTTATTTTTGATTTTGAAACAGAGTCTTGCTCTGTTGCTGAGAGTCTCACTAAGTTGCTAAGGCTAGTATCAAACCTGTGATACTACTGTCTCAGCTTTCCAAGTACGGGGGTTACAGGTATATGTCACCACTCCAGGCTTCAGATTTCTTTTTAAGTAGGTAAGGAAGTATAATTTCTGGCAGTTATTAAAATAACTTCATGAATTTTCATTTATCTTTTATTTAGAAGATTACATTAATGGAATCATTCAAGATTGAACTTTGTAACACTGGAATCAACTTTGCTTGATAACAATTTGTGGTTACTTTTAATACATCACTGAATTAAGCAAACAAAAAAAATAACTGAGAATACATTGACCTTTATAGAACCTGCTGTGGGGAGGGGGGAGAGTGCTCAGTAGGGCAGGGGACTTTCATCCTGGTTCCTGAATGCATCGCCACCCCAAAGCTTTCTTCCTGAGTAGACCCAGGGCACCTTCTCCCACCTGTTCCCCAGCCCCTTGTGAGCCGAAGAAGAGGGTAGCCCTTTTATTCAGGAGTGTTCTAATTTGAAAGAAAAACAACAGTACATTTTAAGAGGTTAAATGTATACTTGAATACAAACAGACCCACAAAATTTAATAAGAACTAAAGAGAAATTGACATAAAAATCTGTAAAGTTTCAAGGAGGTTGTTTAAGGGAAGAAGACATCAAGCCATTCTATTCTTCTGTTTTACTCAAGTTTCCTATTATTATTACTTTTTGAACATGTGACAAAGTCTGTTGATTAAAGAGGGGCTGGTGTATTCATTTGTCTTCTCCACCGGTGGATACAGAGATGCACCAATTTTTCCATTTACTCATTAGACTCTAAATATGCCTTTCCAAGAATGTAACTGCCTGGTAGAAAAGCTAATAGAAAGAAGCAGAGAAAGAGAACCTTACCCGAATTAGAAGGCCTGGCAAACAGCATCCTGCATGCTGTTTCTCTATTCAGGTCAAAGGTGGCCCAGGTCAAACTTCACTCCCACAAACAGAGACAGGAATAGGTGGCCACCCCTCTGACCTTCCAGACCACAGAGCACAGAATACCTGAACAACTCCTGAAGTAATGCCTGTGGTTAGCAGGAGAGTCAGGCCCACCTCTTTTGGGTGACTGTTCTGTTGCTCACAGGCAGTTTCCTAGGAAAGAACCAACTTGAGAGGAAAGGCAAGGTTACATAGGATTTTGGTCAAGAATTTATTTAGAAAGTTTTCATGTCTTTCCTAAGTAAGAGACATAACATTCTATATCTGTGGGCTGCCTTGTGTCCAATTTCAATATCTGGGTTAGCCTAGCCTTTTAGAATGAGATAGGAAACATTGCATTTGAAATGGGTTAAATAACAATGAAAAGTATTGGTGTCAAACAAGGTTTGTCCATCCTGGTGAAACCATCAGCTGCTTTTTTAGGGGACATTTTTGTCTCTTCAGCTTCTCCAGTCACTGGCTGGCTGAGGATTCCTACCTTCTCCTGAGAGGATTTTTGTCTTTTATCTTCCTTAAAGCATTAAGCATTCAATTTTATTGGTATAAAGACTTCCATATCTGTAGTTGACACCATTTTTTAATTCCCAATGTCATTTATCTACGTTTTTTACTCTCTTTTCCCTCATATCACACTTCTTCAAGTTTCTTTCTTTGTTGGAGAGGTCTGTGTTGATTTTTTTCACTTTTCTGTCTTTAATGAGTTGATTAATTTTTCTTTGTTCCAACTTTCATTCAAATCATACTTATCATAGCACTATTTTCAGTTGTCCTTTTCATCTTTAACTGCCAGTTAATTTTATATCAATTAATTTTACTTTATCCAAGTCAAATACATAAAAGTTTAAAATTTAACTATGATTGAATGGTTTATAATTAAAGCAAAAAATAGGAGTCTCTTACCGTATCTTTTTCCACCTTTCTGCCCTATATCCTATAACCAGATATCCCCATGAAATTTGGCTTCAGATTTCAGGAAAATAATTACAGCTAAGGCTCAATATTCTGAATATCAGAAACTTCTATAAATATATACAGAGGGTTCCTGATACATAATGTCTTGACTTAATTGTTTTTTTACTATAGGATAGCATGGTAGCCATACTCATTTGGTTGAAACCATACTTCAAATTTTGACTTTTGGTCTTTTCTATAAATTATGGGAGATATCCAATACTTTATTATAGAATAGGTTGTATGTTAGATGATTTTGCCCAAATATAGACTCATTTAAGTGTTCTTCACATGTTAGGGTAGGCTAGGCTAGGCTGTTAGGTAGGTTAGGTGTGTAAAACACACTTGTTTTTTGAGTAGGTTAGGTGTGTAAAACACATGGTATCTCAGCTTAGGATGGGCTTAATTAGGATATAACCCCATTGCAAGTTGAGAAGCATCTATACATCTATTAAGTCATTTAATTCTCATCCTGTTTTATCAATGGAACAACTGAGGTACAGAGACAATAAGAAGCTTCCTCAAGGTCACACAGCAAGGGATTTGCAGAACCAGGATACAAATCCAAGCAGTAATGCTCTTAGCTATGACCACATGCTGCTTCTCAAACATGCTGCAGTAATGTGTTATGCTGTTATTTCTGGACCTGTCAACTTTTGGTGTCATCCACTGACATACATCATGGTAAATAAGGACACAGGCCTTCCTCTCCTGCCTCCAGTTTCTATCTTCCCAGCATGGTCATTTGTAATCACTATTTAAATATATAGCAGTTGCATTATTATAATAACCATGGATCACACAGCTAACTAAAGAGTGCATTCTATGATCTCTTTTGTGAACAATGCCTCCTTATTTTCCTTGTAGTTTAATTTCCCTGTTGTTGTTTCTTTAAATTTCCCTGTTTTTTCTTTAATCCCCTGAAAACCTGTCTTCTCCTTTTCATTCTCCAAATTTCCATATGTAATATATTTCAGATACTGTGAAGTATATTACTTTTCCCTAGGTCCTCCTTCTAGATCCCTGCCTGGCTGGCTGCTCTCAAGACCTGCCCTGTCACACATCATCTCATTTTGAGTGTTTCTGGGATCATGCTCATCCTCCTGGGTGTTTCTGCTTTCCTGCGTCACATCCACCCCAGGCTGGATCCTGTCTTCCCACTCAGTTTGCTGAAGCACCCCAATGGGAGATTCCTAAGAAAAGGGGCATTGATGATTCTTTTATCTGTTTGACTCTTTATAAGCTGGAAAATATCTTTAGTTTATCTTCATATCTGACTGGTATCTTGAAAGTTTTCATTCCACTGTTACCTCAGGGGTGATGCTGCTACTGAGA
>PVLC010007700.1:50676-62053 GCA_004027655.1 Graphiurus murinus | reverse complement strand
AAAAAAAAAAAAAAAAAAAAAAGGCTGGGCAGCCTCAGCTACTTAGTGAGGCTCTCCACAACTTAGTGAGACCCTGTTTCAAAAATAAAGAATAAAAAGTAGTACTGGGGGTGTAGCTCGGAGGTAGAATGCCCCTGGGTTCCATCCCCAGTACCACACACACAAAAAAAGAGGGCCGGGTGTGGTGGCACACGCTTATAATCCCAGTACTTGGGAGGCCGAGACAGGAGGATTCGGGTTCCTGCAACTTAGTGAGACCCTGTTTCAAAAATAAAGAATAAAAAATAAGACTAGGGGTGTAGCTTGAAGGTAGAATGTTCCTGGGTTCCATCCCCAGTACCACCCACCCACCCACCCACCCACCCACACACACACACACACACACACACACACCCACAGCTGGGGATGTAGCTTGGAGGTAGACTGCCCCTGGAGGTTCAATCAAAAAAGAAAAGAGTAGAAAATGCACCACACATGGTAGCGCACATTTGTAATCCTAGTACTAGGGAGGCTGAGATAGGAGCTTCGAGGCCAGCCTCAGCAACTTATCTGAGACTTCCAGCAACTTAGCAAGACCCTGTTTCAAAAAATATGTGAAAAGGCTGGGAGTGTTTTATAAGGAGTCCAATGACAAGGATTTGTCCTTCAAAGTTTTAGTCTGTGGGCACAGAATTAGCATTTTCCTTTCATAGTATACTTTTGTGTGTGGGGCGGTAGGTACTGGGGATGGAACCCAGGGGCATTCTACCTCTGAGCTATACCCCCAGCCCCATTTTATTTTTTATTTTAAAGCAGGGATTCACTAAGTTGTGGAGGGCCTCACAAGGTGCTGAGGCTGACTGCAAACCTGTGATCCTCCATTCTCAGCCTCCCAAGTACTGGGATTACAGGCTTGCGCCACTGTTTGGTGCGAATCTTATTTTTTAAAAAAGGCTCAGAGCTCCTGAGTTCATTCCCCAGTGCAGGAAGAAAGGGAGGAAGGAAGGAAGGAAAAATAAAGAAGGAAAGAAAGAATTTAATACAGCTAACCTATCAAACATAGCTTTGCAACATAGTTCACTGTCGAGTTTCCCTTTGTGATTGTGTGGCTGACTGAGTATAGAACTGCCTGTCACGAGGCTGAGAAAAGATCTAAATTCAATATTCAAAATTCAGTTTCTCCAACTGATGGAATCAACCCAGGTGTCTATCGATAGATGAATGGATCAATAAACTATGGGAAATACACACAATGGAATTCTACTCAGAGATAAAGAAGAAAATAATGTCATTTGTAAGAGAATGGAAGGACCTGGAGAACATTATGTTAAGTGAGATGAGCCAGTCACAGAAAGTAAAGGGGCAGACGTTTTCTCTAATATGCTCAAGCTACAAGCTAGGGAGTAACTGGGATACCAGAGGGACTCCAGATAATGGAGGAGAACCTTCAGTGGAGCCAGGGAGGTGGTCTAAGGGAAGGGGAGGGGAAGACTGAGGTTCAGTATTGGAAATACATCCACTGTGTACACATATGTGAAAACCTCAATATCAGTCTCAGTCCTCTGTATGGGAAGGGGGGAGATGGGGAGGTGGGGGGGCACCAAGTGCTGTGTCATGTATGTCAATGTCAACATGATTTATGTTATGATGTGAGACCATAATGCACCAATAAAAGCGCATAAAAATAAAAATTATTGCAATAATCAAAACCAATGGAAAAAACTAGTTTCTACTGGAGGAATTTCACTTTTGCACCATGGTAAAGTTGAGAAATGGTAAGTCCAACCACTGCAAGTTGCTTCTTAATTTCAGGCAAACAAGACCAAACACACATGGGAAACAGACCCTTCCCTGTTGGTGTGAGTATTTCTCAGCGATTATGTTATAATTAAATACTACAGCTTCTAGGGAAAAGTTGAAATACGGTTTGAAGAAAGATGAATTAGAGAAAACAGGCAGGGAAGGCCGTCCCTCTCGTTTTGTCACCTTCATAAGATTGGTTGCTAAAAATAGCTCACTTGTCAAATCTTTTTGTACTACTGTGAGAAGTGCTAATGTAAGACATGTTTTCTGAAAATAACCGTGATGAGGTGTCATGGATTCAGAGTTGGGCAGAAGCGATGGGAGGCTGAAAGGGTAAGCTAGCTCAGCACCATGACTCGCTAACACTTCCTAGCTTACCCTTTCAGCTTCCCAAGAAGAAATTTGTTTCTGGGGTGAGGGAGAGTTTAAAACCCAAACAAGTTGCTGTACATGATCCTGGAGTAGATCCTGAACAGAAAAAGGACATTAGTCGAAAACATGGTGAAATAGAAATAAAATCTACATGAAATGTTTTGAGTTTTTTGTTTGTTTCTTTGTTTTGTTTTCTTTTTGGTGGTACTGGGGATGGAACCCAGAGGCATTCTACCTTCAAGCTATAACCCCCAGCCTGATTTATCTTGTTTGGAAACAGGGTCTCACTTGGTTGATGAGAGTCTCACTACTTGCTGAGGCTGTCCTCGAACCTGCTATCCTCCTGTCTCAGCCTCCCAAGTACTGGGATTACAAGCGTGCGCCACCACGCCCGGCTTACCGTAAAGGTTTTGGTCAACGTACCAGAGCTAGGTAAGATGGCACCGTTAGGAGATGGGTAGAGAGTATGCACAAGCTCTCCGTACTCTATTTAGATGACTCTAAAAATCTATTTCGGATGCAAAGGTAAAAAATGAAACATTTGTTGAAACAAAAACTAAACTTACTGAATAAAACCAAATTCTAGAAACACCAGGTCTAGGTAGGTGTTGAAGCCAGGGCTCAAGGGAGAGAGTTTTCTTCAGGCAGATACCCTGGTATGTGCTGGATGGCTCACTTACTCTAGCACTACCCAGGACAAGTGACAAGACGGGTGGCCAGGGGGAGCACTGTCTCCCAAGGACTGGGATTCTAGGTGTGCCCACCATGCCTGGCTCCAAAGAGAAGTTTCCTTAAACCCGCATCGTAGAGCTGTTTGGTTGTCTCGGGTGTGGAAGAACTGTCTCTTGCAGTGCTAAACCTGAAAGGGCAGTTGCGTTCCAGTCGGTGCACTGACAGAATGGGGAAGGGGAAGGAAGGATCCAGCCTATTTTCAAGCACCCGCCCCCTTAGCATTCAGTTCTTCTGAATAAATCGAATTATCTGAGGAGTTGTCTCCCAAGTCAGCAAAAAGGCAGGAGGTCTCTGTAATCTACTGTGATTGCCATGACAATTTTCTTGAAGGAAAAAAAAAGGTATTAAAACTTGAGGGGAGCTGGGCGTGGTGACACACACTTGTAATCTCAGTACTTGGAGGCTGAGACAGGAGGGTTGCAGGTTCTCAGCCAGCCTCAGCAATTTAGTGAGGCCCTCCGCAACTTAGTGAAACCCTGTTTCAAAATAAAGAATAAAAAAAATGGAGCTGGGGGTGTAGGTCAGAGGTAAATGCCCCTGGGTTCACTTCCCAGTACTGCACCCCCACCCAAACAAAACAAAAACAAAGACAAAAAGCTTGAGGGAGAGCCAGGTTTGGTGGCAGGCTTATAATCCCAGCACTTGGGAGGCTGAGACAGGAGGATTACAGTTTCTAGACCAGCCCATAGCAGGCCACTTAGTGAGGCCCTTAGCAACTTAGTGAGACCCTATTTCAAAAGATTAAATAAAATAATAAAATAGGAGCCAGGCGTGGTGGTGCACACTTGTGATCCCAGTACTTAGGAGGCTGAGACAGGAGGATCGCAGGTTCGAGGCCATCCTCAGCTACATCTGCAACTTAATGAGACTGTTTCAAAATAAAGAATAAAAAATGGGGCTGGGGGTGTAGCTCAGAGATAGAATGCCCCTGGGTTCAATCCCCGGGTACCACAAAAAATAAAATAAAATAAATAAAAAGAGCTGGGGGTGTAGCTTGGAGGCAACGTTTCTGGGTTCAATCCCCAGGACCAAAATAAATGACTAAATGCTTTAATTGGTGCCTTGCAATTATACCTCATAGTGAGCTTGAGAGTACTTGGGGTATTTCTCTCTGCCCCCACCCCGCTCCCTGCTCCTCTTCCTGGTACAGGTTAGTGAGATTGCTAATGATACCTTCATATATGGACACGACATGATTGTGGGGTTTTGCGTGTGTGGTACTGAGGATTGAACCCAGAGCATTCTACCTCTGAGCTACACCTCCAGACCTAGTTTATTTTGCAACAAAGTCTCACTACATTGCGGGGTGGGGATGGGGGGCTTGCTAAGTCGCTGAGGCTGGTCTTGAACTTGCAATCTTCCTGTTTCAGCCTTCCAAGTACGGGGATGACAGGTGCCACCACATTCGGCTACATAACATTGTTTCAAGTGTTCCCTTCCTCAAGACGAATTTTTCCTCTCCCCAATCCCCCAAATCTTATAAAAATAATAAAACATTTAAAGAGAATACTAGTTGGCAGGATTCGCCTGGGAAGAGTGATGTTGTGTTCTGTGCACTTGATTATTATGGCTTGCCAGGAGAAACTGCCTTGCAAATGAGTGATTCAAAGAGGTTGCTGTGAGGGAGGAAGCATGGAAGCATTCAAATCACAAGTGCTGTGGCCAGCTGAGCACTGAGCACCCAGCACCCAGCACCCAGCACCAAGCGCCAAGCACTGCACTCAAACCTCTGGGGGATTACAGCTAGGCTGGCTACTCCTGGTTTCCAGGCTCCCAAGCCAAGTTATCATTCTTCCTCTCCCTCTCCCTCTCCCCCTCTCCGCCCAGCCCTCCTCCCCTCCCTCCTTCTCCTTCCCTCCCTCCCTCTCTCCCTTCCTCCCTCCTTCCCTTTCCTTCCTTCCTTCCTTCCTTCCTTCCTTCCTTCCTTCCTTCCTTCCTTCCTTCCTTCCTTCCTTCCTTCCTTCCTTCCTCTCTCCCTTCCTCTTGATGAGGTAGGCTAGAAAGCGAAAGTTAGGTAGGAAGGATGGTATTGGGAGGATCCAGGAAAATATAGTTTTATCCAGGAAAATATAGTTTTTAAAATATAGTTTAAAAAAATCTGGAGAGTTTTAAGCCAACTCCACCCCTTGGAAGTTTTTCTTTGTTTCCTGCCCCCACCTGAGATTCACCGCCAAAGATAATCTCCAGAAAAGCCCTGCCCCCACCTGAAGCTCGCATCCATCCTGGAACCGGAGAAGAGGAGGATCCAACTTTTTTGTGATCTGCCCCCACCTGAGGAACCCACCTATCGCCCACCTGAAACCTGAGAAAGAGGGGCTGGGGAGGGAAGGACCCCGCCCTCTCTTATATTTTTCTGCACCTTCCTTTGTTCGCTCTCTGGTGACCTGCCCTTCGACCTGTCCGGGTGACCTAGGATACCCCCTTTCCATTCCCCTTCCCTTTTTTTCCGTTCCCCTTCCCGCTTCCCTTTCCCAAGTTCCTGAAATAAACCCTGCCTGATGTTTCTGACTGGTATGTGTTAAAATTCCTTTTTTCACGAATACCAAGGACCTACAATTTGGGGAATCGCCGTACCCCATAACACTCTCTTTCCTTTCCTTTCCTTTCCTTTCCTTTCCTTTCCTTTCCTTTCCTTTCCTTTCCTTTCCTTTCCTTTCCTTTCCTTTCCTTTCCTTTTCTTTCATGAACCTGCCGTGGGTCAGCAGAATACCTCTCATGGGTTCTTGGCCTCCGTGGTGAAAGGAATTTCAACATACGCCAGATAGGGACAAAGGCAGGAGCTTATTTTAAGGGAAAAGCACAGGTACACAGGGGGAAGGGCACAGGTCACCTCAGACGTCTCTGGGATTCCAGCTGGGAGAGAGAGCACAGGTGTGATCTCTCCTCATCCTTTTTATTTTTTATTTTTTATTTTTTGCGGTACTGGGGATTGAACTCAGAGGCATTCTACCTCCGAGCTACACCCCCAGCCCTATTTTTTATTCTTTATTTTGAAACCGAGTCTCACTAAGTTGCGGAGCGCCTCACTAGGTAGCTGAGGCTGGCCGCGAACCCGGATCCTCTGGTCTCAGCCTCCCGAATGCTGGGATTACAAGCGTGCGCCACCACGCCCAGCTTCCTCATCCTTTTTATATGACACCTGGAGAGGGGCTGGCTCAGGGGTCCAGGGTGGGGAATAGGGAACCTGGGGCAGCATGGGATATTGATCCCCCTCCTTGGGGTCTAAAAAACAAGGTGAAAAAATTTTAGGTAGGACTCTATTAGGAGTGGAGACAGGAAGTCTAGGGTGTGGGGTCTTTCTTATAATAGGTGCGACTTCCTTTTGAGAGGCAAATGGAGCTCTGAAAAATCTCCTTAGGGACTTCCAATATGGAGTCAGCCCACTGTGAGTGGGCCTTGCTTTTTAAGGATGAGCAAGCGCTGTTAAAACAAAACCACATTTTCATTTCCTTCCCAATCTTATTTCTGCCTAAATTTTATTCCTTCTATTCTACCTCATCAAACCTAGGGTGTTACACGTGCCAGGACACTGTTGTTTCTTTTTGACTTGTCTTTTTGCAGGGGACAATTACTGGGGGTCAAACCCCAGGACATCCTACTTCCAAGCTACGTCCCCAGCCCTTTTTACTTTATATTTTGAAACAGGGTCTTGCTAAGTTGCTGAGGCTGGCCTTGAACTTGCAATCCCCCTGTCTCAGCCTCCTATGTAGTGGAATTACAGGTGTTCAGTAACATGCCCAATGCCTCTCTGCACCCTGTATGTGGGTGTGTCCTGTGAGTCCTCATTGGTATAGCAACAGGGGTTGGAATGTGTGTGTGTGTGTGTGTGTGTGCATGCCCCCTGTGTACCTGTGTGTTCTTCATTGGTATAACAACAAGGGTTGGAGTGTGTGTGTGTGTCCTATGAGTCCTCATTGGTATAGCAACAGGGGTTGGAATGTGTGTTTGTGTGTGTGTGTGTGTGTGTGCATGCCCCCTGTGTGTACCTCATTGGTATAACAACAGGGGTTGGAGTGTGTGTGTGTGCATGTGCATGTGCGTGTGTGTGTGCGCGCGAGCACCCCCTATGTGTTCCTCAGTGGTATAACAGCAGGGGTTGGGCTAAAGGTTTATGTGGTTCCTCTTGGCTCCGTGACTAATCAGGTGAACTTCAAAGCCTGTCAAAGACCCATAAAGTGCCTGGGGCAGCTCTAGGTAATAAGAGCAGACATGTGCCCTGAGCTCAGCTTCTCCAGATAGGGCTGTAAGATGGATCTTTCTGTGCTAGATTTCTATCCCATGGGAACAATAAGGAGAGCTGGAGATGGAGCTCAGTTGTAGAGGGCTTGCCTAGTATGTGCAAAGTCCTGGCCTCAATTCCCAGTACACACACACACACACACACACACACACACACACACACACACACACACAGAGAGTCTGGTTATGAAGAGATATGTTAAAAAACAGATAATACTCCCGGCCAGCCTCAACAACGTAGTGAGGCCCTCTGCAACTTAGCAAGACCGTGTTTTCAAATAAAAAATAAAACAGAGCTGAGGTTGTAGCTCAGAGGTAGGAGGCTCCTGGTTTCAATCATCAGTACCACAAAGTATACACAAACACACACACACACACACACACACACACACACACACCAGGTCATGATTAGCCAGGTATGGTGGCACATGCCTGTGGGAGGCTGAGACAGGAGGATCACAGATTTGAGGCCAGCCTTAGCAACTTAGTGAGGCCCTGTTTTCCAATAAAAATAAAATAGGACTGGGGGTGTACTCAGAGGTAGAACACCCCTGGGTTCATTCCCCAGTATCACCAAAATAAATAAATAGGGCTGGGGCATAGCATGGAGGTAGAATACCCTTGAGTTCAGTCCCCAGTACCAAAAACAATAACAACAATAAAAAAACAACAAAAAAAAAAGGAAAGGAGGAAGGGGCATAAGTGGCCTGAAGTAGTAGCTCTGGAGTCAGACAAGTCTGGATTCAATTCCCTGCTCTCCACTTTACAGTTTGCTCATCTATAAACTGTAGTCAGGTATAATGCCTGTCCCTAAAGGTTATCATGAATAAGATGATAGATGGGAGCCGGGCGTGGTGGCGCACGCTTGTAATCCCAGTACTTGGGAAGCTGAGACCGGAGGATCCGGGTTCGTGGCCAGCCTCAGCTACTTAGTGAGGCCCTCCGCAACTTAGTGAGACCCTGTTTCAAAATAAAGAATAAAAAAAAATAGGGCTGGGGGTGTAGCTCAGAGGTGAAATACCCCTGGGTTTGCAAAAAAAAAAGATGATAGACGGGAAGAACTTAGCATTGTGCCTGACATCCAGAAGGTGCTCAATAAATGATAGCGGCGGGACTCATGATGAACACTATAATATCAGTGGTGGTAAAGGACTACTGCCGCTCCCACTCCCACTGTAATGGTTTGGATTTAGAATGTCCCCCTAACCCTCACAGAAACCAGGAAGACATGTTGGAGGCAGGGCCTGGTTGCCAAGGAGGGATTCCTAGGGGTGCAGCCTTGGGCTTTATGTAAGGTCCCTCCTCCCTTGTTCTCTCTCTCTTGCTTCTGGCCTCCAAGATGTGAGAGCAGAGCCTTGTTCTCTCCCTCTCTCTGCTTCCTACTGCTATGCCCTGAGCTCTGCAGACCTGGTCCGACATGGACTGAACTGCCTGAAATCTCCAGAACTGTGAGCCAATAAATCTTCCTTCCTCTAAGTTGTGTGTGGTCTGGCTTATTGGATCATGGCAGTGAGAGTGCTGACCGAGACACTCGCCCTTGGAGGAGGGTTGAATTCATTCCAGTGACAGCAAAAGTAGCAGTGACTGTTTCTGAAGGGACAGCAAAGCAATTGTCCGGCTTCCCCAACAATGGCTAGGACTTCAAAGCCGAGTTGCTTTTGGAGGTATGACTAAAAATGATTCAGCAGAGCACCATTCTCAACAAAAAGTTCTGTTTATTTTGCCACTCCCTTGAGATGCAGGAACCTTAAAAAATGTGATTTTCAAGTAACCCTGTACTTCTGACCTTCAATTTCACCGGATCATCCACATCATCTTGTCCACAAGCTTCATCAGGATCTTCTAGTACAAAAGCTATGAAGTCTCGGTTCTTCTTTGCCTGGATGGTGTTTCTTCTCGAATGGATGCCACCTAACTTTTTGAGTCTCTCAGTGAGAATAGGATTAGTTTGCTGGTGAGAATACAGACGTACAGGAATAATGGTGGTTCTCAAGGATGTGATGTTAGATGTCAGAGTAGGTGGATTGGTACGTGGACTGTAGAGATATTATCAAATAGAAGTTTAAAAACTGAATGTTCTTGCTGGTTCTGGAGATGAGCCCATTTGCTGAGGGGGGTATATGAGATGTTTCTTTTGATTTCCCTCCGTTTCTCCCTTTAGTAGCCTAAGTGTGATAAGAGAGAGAGAAAAGAGCCCATTACTGTAAGCAGAGCCAAGTGCTAGGTCTCCTTTCCTTTCCAGACCACTTCAAGAAAGGAGGGTGCTGGCCGGCTTCCAAGGAGGTAGAGACTGTACCCTAAAAGGTGTCCTCACTCTGCCCCAGCCTTCTACTTTCTCCCACTCTTTTTTTTTGTATATTTTATTTTTTGTGGCACTGGGGATGGAACCCAGAGGCATTCTACCTCTCAGTTACACCCTGAGCCCTTTTTTAAAAATTTTTTTTTTTGTTTTGAAACAAAACATCTTGCTAGGTTGCTGAGAGTCCTGCTATATTGCTGAGGCTGGCCTTGAACCTGCCATCTTCCTGTCTCAGCCTCCCAGCTACTGGGATTATAGGCATGGGTCACTATGCCCAGCTTCGCTCATTCTTGCTCCCTCCCCTTTATTTTTATTTTATTTATTTTATTTTTTGTGGTCCTGGAGATTGAACCCAGGGGGTTCTACCTCTAAGCTATACCCAAGCCCTTCTTTATTTTTTATTTTGAAACAAGGTCTCACTAAATTATCCTGTGCTGGCCTCCAACCTGCGATCCTCCTGCCTCAGCCTCCCAAGCGCTGGGAATACAGGCATGGGCCATTGCACCCAGCTATCCCGTCTGCCCTTTATTTTGAGTACTAACCATAGGAACCAAAGTTTTGCCCATAGGAATTTTCCAGTAACGTCTCCTCTGTGTCCCAGGTATCCGTGCTCTCTTTCGTCCTAGGTTCTGAGGCTGTAGAAATGAAATGGATTTCAACATTGGATGAAGATTTCCGGGCGGTTGCTGAGGGAACGAAAGGCACTTCCTCTTCTCATATACCATGCGCTCAGTTCTTACCCTTACTCCTTCTCCCCAGAGCGGTGTGTGGCTCCTCAGTGGCTCTGGCAAAATCTAGGCCCCTCCAGGTAAGTACAACAATCCTGGGTATCCTGAAGGACCAGGTCCCTTTCAGAGCTGAGGTGACATCCTAAGATCAACCATGACACTTTTTTTTCTTTTTTTTTTTTTGGTGATACCAGGGATTGAACCGAGGGGCATTCTACCTCTGAGCTACACCCCAAGCCCTATTTTTTTTTTATTCTTTATTTTGAAACAGGGTCTCACTGAGTTGCAGAGGGCCTCATGACATAGCTGAGGCTGGCCGCAAACCTGCGATCCTCCTGTTTCAGCCTCCCAAGTACTGGGATGACAAGTGTGTGCCACCATGCCTGGCTTATTCTTTACTTTTGGAAATAGGCTCTCACTAAGTTGCAGAGGGCCTCACTAAGTAGCAGAGGCTGGCCACAAACCTGGATCCTCCTGTCTCAGCCTCCCAAGTACTAGTATGACAAGCGTGCACCACCACTCTTGGCTTCAACCTTGACACTTTTGAAGACTGTGGTCCCAAGGGACAATGAGAAAGAGTGGCCATTAATGACAGTGAGCCCTCACAGGGTTTTTTGTTTGTTTTATTTTGGTATTGGGGATCGAATCCAGTGACATTCTACCTTTGAGCTACACCCCCAGCCCTAATTTTTAATTTTTTGTTTTAAAAGTTTCACTATGTTGCTGAATGTCTTGCTAAGTTGCTGAGGCTGGCCTCGAACCGGCAACCCTCCTGTCTCAACCTCTCAAATACTGGGATTTTAGACATGCGTCACCATGTCACCATGCCTGATCTCTTCATGGCTTAAAAAAAAAGCCTTTCTTGTATTGGAAGAAATGCTATTTGTTGATTATAAGACAGAAAATTTCCAATGAAACAAAAAATCAAGGCAAGACACGTAGGCCTTTTACTTTTCAACATCCTCTAATAGCTCAGCCCTAGAGAAAAGCAGTGTGTGGCTTTGTGTCAGTCCTCCTGTCACCTCTGCGCACATAGACACTACATGATGTGCCTTCTGTTTCCCTAACGAAATGGCAGGTTGTGGAAAACTCTCCATGTCAGTAAATGCAAGTCACCATTAGCTTTTTTAATGTCTACATAGTATTCCATTGTGTGCAGGCTTTTTTTTTTTTTTTTTTTTTTTTTTTTTTTTTTTTTTTTTTTTTTTTTTTTTTTTTTTTTTTT
>PVLC010007700.1:0-50576 GCA_004027655.1 Graphiurus murinus | reverse complement strand
GAGGCTGGCCTCGAACCTGGGATCCTCCTGCCTCAGCCTCCCAAGTACTGGGATTACAAGCGTGCACCACCACGCCTGGCCAGGCATCTTTCTTTAGCAATTGTCCATTGTTGGACATTTAGGTTGTTTCCAGCATCTAGCAGTTGGGCATGATATCATGACCCAATATCCTTGAGCGTAGTTTTATGAGGTACTTATATAATTATCTTTGGATACGGCTCAAGAAATGAGTCAACTGGAGCCGGGCGTGGTGGCGCACGTGGTGGCGCACGCTTGTAATTCCAGCATTTGGGAGGCTGACTGAGACCGGAGGATCCGGGTTCGCGGCCAGCCTCAGCTACCTAGTGAGGCCCTCCACAACTTAGTGAGTTGAATCCCTAGTACCGCAAAAAAAGAAAGAAAGAAAGAAAGAAATGAGTCAACTGGCTCAAAGGGCTTCCACTGCTTTTTTTGTTGGTTTGTTTTCTGTAACAGAGGCTTGAACTTAGGGGCATTCTGCTTCTGAGCTATAACCTAGGCCTTTTTATATTAAAAACAGTCTCGCTAAGTTGCTGAGGCTAGGCTTGAACCTGTGATCCTTCTGTTTGAGCCTCCTAATTACCAGGGTTACAGGTGTGCGCCACTGGGCACGGCAGCTTCCACGGTTTTAAAATTCTTGATCTATATTGTGAGAGAGAGGGAGGGAAGGAGGTAGAGAGTCCAAGTGCCATCCGTAAAGGTTTTACCAGTTTGTGCTTCTACCACCGGGAATCGCGCCCTTTCCGACAGCCTTGCAGCCATTCCCAGGAGGCGCGGCCCTCAATGCTGGGCACCCAGTGAGCGAGCTCTTCCTCTAACTCTCCTCGCCAACCGTAGTGCCAGCAAAGTTCCGGCCTCAAAATAGCAATAAGATTGTCGAAATTGTGGGGGAAGTACTTTATATCTTTATTTTATTATTATTATTTTTTGTACTAGGGATTGAACCCAGGTGCATTCCACCTCCGAATAACACACACCCCCTACCATATTTAATTTGTTATTTTGAAACAGGGTGTCACTAAGTTGCTGAGGCTGGCCTTCAACCTGCGATCCTCCTGTCTCCGCCTCCCAAGTAGTGGGATGACAGGCGTGCGCCACTGCGCCCAGATCTTTTATGTCTTTCCTTCTCATTACCTTCAAAAAGGTTGTCGTCAATGTACGGAGCTGACACGTGCAAGCCATCGCTTGGATCGTAGTGAGGCGGAGTAGTGTGCCCTCCATTCCCTTCAGAGCATTCGCCTTCCTCCATGGGTTCATCTAAAGCAAACGTTACTGATATATTCTTTTTAGGCCTTAACCTTAGCCCTTCTTTCTGTGCAGTAAGAAGATGGTGGGGAAAACGTCAGTTGGCGCTGCCAGTTCAAGGACTTGGCCCTGGCACTAACATTTCCAGACCCGTTTACCTGCAGGATGGGCTTTAGGGGTCTGGCTTCCAATGAACACTGGACTAAGTGCTGTCTTTTCTCAAAATGTCTCTTCTCAAAATGATGCCTTTTCTCAAAATGCTGTCTTTTCTCTTTGGACATTCCCATTCTGGCAGAGAAGCTGGGGAAAGTTGGAAAGGACAAAGGAGTAGTAGTAGAAGCAGACAAATTGCAAGCTTCTTTCTCTAATGCGGTGACTACCCCGTTCCTGCCATTGGGCAAGGACATTTAGACCCTTTTTTTTTTTTGTACTAGGTATTGAACCCAGGGGCATTTTACCTCTGAGCTACAACCCCAGCCCTTTTATTTTTTATTTTTATTTTTGTGGAACTGGGGATGGAACCCAGGGGCATTCTACCTCTGAGATACAACCCCAGCCCTTTTATTTTTATTTTTGTGAAACTGAGGATGGAATCCAGGGGCATTCTACCTCTAAGCTACAACCCCAGTCCTTTTATTTTATTATTTTTATTTTTGGGGAACTGGGAATGGAACCCAGGGGCATTCTACCTCTGAGCTACAACCCCAGTCCTTTTATATTTATTTATTTATTTATTTATTTATTTATTTATTTATTTATTTATTTTGCAGTACTGGGGATTGAACTCAGGGGCATTCTACCTCCAAGCTACACTCTCAGCTCTATTTTTTATTCTTTATTTTGAAACAGGGTCTCACTAAGTTGCGGAGGGCTTCACTAGGTAGCTGAGGTTGGCCATGAACCCGGATCCTCTGGTCTCAGCTTCCCAAATGCTGGGATTACAAGCATGCACCACCACACCTGGCTTATTTTTTATTTTTATTTTTGTGGATCTGGGGATTGAACCCAGGGGCATTCTACCCCTGAGCTACAACCCCAGCCCTTTTATTTTTATTTTTATGGAACTGGGGATTGAACACAGGGGCATTCTACCTCTGAATTACAACCCTATCCCTTTTATTTTTTTATTTTTATTTTTGTGGATCTGGGGATTGGACCCAGGGACATTCTACCTCCAAGCTACACCCTAGCCCTATTTTTTTTATTCTTTATTTTGAAACAGGGTCTCACTAAGTTGCGGAGGGCCTCACTAGTTAGCTGAGGCTGGCTGCGAACCTGCGATCCTCCTGTCTTAGCCTCTCAAGTATTGGGATTACAGGCGTGCGCCACCTTGCCCAGCTCAGCTTTGTGTGTGTGTGTGTGTGTGTGTGTGTGTGTGTGTGTGTGTTACTGGGAATTGAACCCAGAGGCATTCTACATCTGAGCTATACCCCAGACCGATTTTATATCTTATTTGGAAAGAGTCTCACTAGGTTGCTGAGAGCCTCACTAAATTGCTGAGGCTGTCCTTGAACCTACGATTATCGTATCTCAGCCTCCCAAGTGCTAGGATTACAAATGTCTGCCATAGCCCATTTATTTATTTATTTATTTATTTATTTATTTATTTATTTATTTATTGCGGTACTGGGGATGGAACCCAGGGGCATTGTACCTCCAAGCCCCACCCCAACCCTAGTTTTTATTCTTTATTTTAAAACAGGGTCTCACTAAGTTGCGGAGGGCCTCAGTAAGTAGCTGAGGCTGGCCGAAAACCCAGGATCCTCTGGTCTCAGCCTCCCAAGTACTGGGATTCCAAGCATGCGCCACTACACCCAGCCTAGCCCTTTTATTTTGAAACAGTCTCACTAAGTTGGTGAGGCTAGTCTCGAACCTACCATCTTCCTGCCTCAGCCCCCCAAGGACTGGGATTGCAGGCGGTGGCAGGAGACCTGGCTACATTGAGACCCTTTACTCCTCAAAACCTTGATCGCCTCCCATTTTCTTTCTGTTTCCTCTTTGCACCCGTCTGCCCTCTCCCCTCACTCCTCATGATTTTGCAGATCAGATACTGGAGGCTGAGCTGTGGAACAGCTCCCTCCGACTCATTAGTAGAGGAACACTAATAGGATCCTCAAGGGGCGCCCGAGTTCCCATTCTCCTTCACCTTGGCCTCCAGGGAGGGAACCCAAGCAGCTGCTTTGGAGAAGCTGTCACGCTGAGAGCTTGGCTGGACCTTCGTGCAGCTAGTCCCACTGGCGTGACTACTTGGGCCACGTGGTCTTGAACTTGCTCAGTCCTGCCAGAATCCGAGCAGCTCCCACAACTCCGCGCTCATGGTGAGGACTGACTCCCACTTCTGTCCTTACCACAAAACCTAAGGGAGGCAGCTCCATACCTGTCAGATGCGCATCTTTCTCCGAAGCTTCTGGGACTCTTGATGGTCGGGATGCTCAAAGTGGGCGACTGTGGGCTAAAATACAGCTCTTCGTATTTATCTCCACTGGCAGCTAGTAGCCAGCGTAGCCCTTCGATTATGGGGTGATGATTTTTCCTTTGGAGACTTTTGATGGCTGAACATGGCTCCTGTGACAAAAATAAGAGAAGAGAGTATCTCAGACCTGGAGCTGGGGACCCCCAGGGCCCAACAAGCCCAATCACTGTCATGTAAATAGCAGAGGTACACCAAGTGTGATGGTGCACGCCTGTGATCCCAGCACCTGGGAGGCTGAGATAGGAGGATCGCAGGTTCCAGGACAGCCTCAGCAACTTAGCAAGACTCGCAGCAACTTAGTGAGACCCTGTTTCCAAGGTAAAAATAAAAGAGGGCTGGGGGGTGTAGCTCAGAAGTAGAATGCTCCTGGGTTCAACCCCCAGTGCCAAAATAAGTAAGTAAATAAATAAATAAATAAATAAATAAATAAGTAAATAAATAAATAGCAGAGGTACATGCTAGCTGTGCTGGGCCTACAGGGACTCAAGACTCCCTAGGAGACACTAAGCATTCACATCTGAGAAAGTAAATGAAAGATGTGCAACTGGAAAGCATTATGAGCTGGGCGTGGTGGCGCACGCTTGTAATCCCAGCATTCGGGAGGCTGAAACCGGAGGATCCGGGTTCGAGGCCAGCCTCAGCTACCTAGTGAGGCACTCCGCAACTTAGTGAGACTCGGTTTCAAAATAAAGAATAAAAAATATGGCTAGGGGTGTAGCTCGGAGGTAGAATGCCCCTGAGTTCAATCCCCAGTACCTCAAAAAAAAAAAAATTAAAAAAAGAAAACATTATGTTAAGTGAGATTAGCCAGTCACAAAGAGTAAAGAAACATATGTTCTCCCTAATATGCAGATGTTAGGGAGTAGATGGGACATAAGAGGGTCCCCAGATGAAAAAGTAGAGACCCTCGATAAACAAAGAAGTAGACTTAACCAAAGGGAATGGACGGGGGGTGGGGGGGAGAGCATACTAAGGCACATGATGTACTTACACAATTATATCAAGGTCACTCACTGAACTGAACTTGAGAGGGAGGGAGGGAGAGGGAGCAGGGTGGGAATTGGGGATAGGGTCAGATGAGAAATGTGTGCACATTTGTCTTTATCAATTTGTACCTAACAAAAAAGTATAAATACAAAGCACGAATTGTAAAAATAATTTAAAAAAACCTAAAGTCTTTTGCTGATTGTTTTTTCTTCCATAAGACTCAAAATAGCCCTCTGAAATATCCTTCTGTACGTGTGTGTGTTTTGCGTGTGTGTGTATGGTGCAGGGGAGTGAATCCAAGGATGTTCTACCACTGACATACATTGCTGGCCCTATTTTTTTATTATGAAATAGGGTCTTCCTAAGTTGATCAACCTGCAATCCTCCTGTCTCAGCCTGCCAGATACTGGGATTACAGGTGCTCACCACCATGCCTGGCTTCTGAAGTGCCTCAACAAAGTGCTGTGGAGTCTTGGATGTGTAACCTTGACTATGTCACTTAGAGTCTCAGAGCCTTAGCTTTTTATCTATAAAATGAGGGTATTAAAATATCCAATTTAGCCGGGCATGGTGGTGCACGCTTGTAATCCCAGGAGGATCTGGGTTCTTGGCCAGCCTCAGCTACCTAGTGAGGCACTCTGCAACTTAGTGAGACCCTGTTTCAAAATAAAGAATAAAAAATAGGGCTGGGAGTATAGATCGGAGGTAGAATGCCCCTGAGTTCGATCCCTACTACTGCAAAAATAAATAAATAAATAAATAAATAAATAAATAAATAAATAAATAAAATATCCAACTTTACAGAGCTGGGGTTTTTTGTTTGTTTGTTTTTGGTACTGGGGATAGAACCCAGGAGGATTCTACCTCTGAGCTACATAGTCCTATTTTTTGCTCTTTATTTTGAAGCAGGTTCTCACGAAGTTGCAGAGGGCCTCTCGAAGTAGCTGAGGCTGGCCACAAACCTGTGATCCTCCGGTCTCAGTCTCCCAAGTACTGGGATGACAAGTGTGTACCACCATGCCTGGCTACAAAGCTGTTTTGAAGGCAGAATGTGATGTTTGTTCTCACTCTCAGGTTGGAAATCATCACTGTAGATGCTGATTGGCAGGGAGAGACTTTGCCCCAAACCCGACATTGGGGCTGCTTATGGGATGGGCCAGAGCCCAGGCAGGGTGGCGAGGAAGCGAGAAGAGAGGAGGTGACGCTTACCACTCGGCATATGGACTTGTTCTCGTTCACCAGCCTTTCCAGAAGTAGGTACTCAATGAGATCACAAGGCAGGAGAGCATCCTTCTTGTCTTGTTTGTTTGCCAGGCTAGAACAAGGCATAGGCGAGGGAGGAAAGAATAGAAGAAGAGTGAAAACAAAATATAGGCAAAGGCGAGAAATGACTCTCTCACTACGTATCCAGGAATTCCTTTTTGCTTTTGGTGCTGGGGATGGAACTCAGGGGCAGTCTACCTCCGAGCTACACCCCTAGCCCTTTGTATTTTTTTTATTATTATCATTTGTAAACAGGGTCTCGATAATTTTCTGGCCTGGAACCTGCACTCCTCCTGTCTCAGCCTCCCAAGTACCAGGATTATAGGCATGCACCTGGCTCAGGAATTAGATTTAAAGACATTTCTAATCAGATGAGCCAGAAAATTTTCTAGCCAGTTCTCAATGGAGAGAAGAATAGCGCAAATAATTTTATTTATTTATTTTTGGTACTGGGTGTTGAACTCAAGGGTGTTCTACTTCTGAACTATACACCCAGCCCTTTTTATTTTGAAACAGGGTCTCAATAACTTGCTGAGGCTGGTTTCGAACTGGCGATCCTCTTGTCTCAGCCTCCCAAGTACTGGGATTATGGGTGTGCACCACCACGCCCGGCTGCACAAGTAAATTGAATCCAAGGTAATCCCCGGGGTTCATTTCTCACTTCCCCTGCCTCATGCCATTGAACCTGAATTCGAGTCGCTGGCTGGGCTAGGAATAGGGTTCGAGTTTTTACATCTTCTCCTAAACTCTGTTCATGCTCTAGTCGGGGTTGCTAATGAAGAATGGAAAAGGCAGCTGGGAGGAGGGACTCCCTGGTCACCTGAATTGTCACCTGCAAATAAGGGCTAGTTACAGAACTCTCAAGCAAGCTGCTAAGGGAGGAAGCCACTGGCAGTCATTGTGCAAAAGAGGAGTTGTTCTGTGCCACCCGTGGGGCTTCGGGATCAGCGACTGAAACCAGAAAAGACTCAAGAAATTCAGGAAGAATGTCTTCCAGAAGAGTCTAAGCTTGGGGTGATCCAGCTATCACTTTCCATCCCCTGCCCCCCATTTTTGGTGGATTGAACCCAGGGGTGTTCTACCTCTGAGCTACACCCTCAGCCCTTTTTCTTTTTCTTTTTTTTTTTTTTTTTTTTTGAGGTACTGGGGATTGAACCCAGGGGCATTCTACCTCCAAGCTACACCCCCAGCCCTATTTTTTATTCTTTAATTTGAAACAGGGTCTCACTAAGTTGCAGAGTGCCTCACTAGGTAGCTGAGGCTGTCCATGAACCTGCAGTCCTCCTGTCTTAGCCTCCCAAGTTCTGGGATTACAAGCGTGTGCCACTAGGCCCAGCTCTTATTTTTCATTTTGAAACAGAGTCGCACTAAGTGGCTGAGGCTGTCCTTCAACCTGCAATCCTCCTATCTCAGCCTCCTAAGTGCTGGGATTATAGGCATGCGCCACCAAACCCAGCTCCATGAGTACCTTCAGAATTACTTTTATTTTTTATTTTTTGCGGTACTGGGGGTGGAACTCAGGGACATTCTACCTCTGAGCTACACCCCTAGCCCTATTTTATATTCTTTATTTTGAAACAGGGTCTCACTAAGTGCGGAGGGCCTCACTAAGTAGCTGAGGTTGGCTGTGAACCCGGATCCTCTGGTCTCAGCCTCCCAAGTACTGGGATTACAAGCATGTGCCACCACACCTGACTTCAGAATTACTTTTGTTTAATTAGATAACAAGTCCCACATGGCAATGTGTAGTACAAGTGGCTCTGAAAAACAGTCCCCAGAGGACTGGGCCACTCCACCTCACTGAGCTCTGCAGGGAAGAAGTCTAGCTGGGTGTGACCATAGACCCAGCCAACACTCATCTCTACACCTCTTTTTTTTTTTTTTTTTTTTTTTTTTTTTGCGGTACTGGGGGTTGAACTCAGGGGCATTCTACCTCTGAGCTACACCCTCAGCCCTATTTTTTTTTATTCTTTATTTTGAAACAGGGTCTCACTAAGTTGCAGAGGGCCTCACTAGGTAGC
This sequence comes from Graphiurus murinus, assembly GCA_004027655.1. Classification (NCBI taxonomy): domain Eukaryota; kingdom Metazoa; phylum Chordata; class Mammalia; order Rodentia; family Gliridae; genus Graphiurus; species Graphiurus murinus. The sequence continues at coordinate 42,569 of PVLC010007700.1, read as the reverse complement.
TGAGGCTGGCCGCGAACCCGGATCCTCCGGTCTCAGCCTCCCGAATGCTGGGATTACAGCGTGCGCCACCACGCCCAGCTTCTACACCTCTCTTAAGGTACAAACGAGGAAGGGGAAATAGGGTACAGAAGCAGTCTCTTACAGTAAGATGGGTTTCCCTGCCAGTCTTTTATCAGACATCAGATGTGTTAAGACCATCTTTGCTTCCTGCAATCGTCCTATGTCGCTGGAATCCAGGACAAAAACAAGCCCCTGTGCTTGCGCGTAGTAGCTTGGCCATTTTTCTCGGCCCCTCATGTCGCCATTCAGGTCATAGATGGACACTTCATACTCATCGAGCAGGACTGTAGACAGTTCTGGGTTCACAGCACTGTGTATCCTGCTGGGCAGCACTACACAGAGGGCCGGAGGGGAGAAGCACCCGCAAAGCAGGGAGAGATGATTAGGTCAAACGGCTTGTTGGACCTCGGCTAGAGACTGCTCTGAGAAATCTTGTGGAAGTATCCTGCTCATCCTCATGGGTAGACCTTCCCTCCCTCCCCAGCCCCTCCCCGTCCCCTCCCCTCCCCCTTCTTTTCTTTATCTTTCTTTGTTTCCCTCTTTCTACTGGGGATGGAACCCAGGGGCATTCTACCTCTGAGCTACACCCCCAGCCTTTTTGATGTTTAATTTGGAAACAGGGTCTCCCTAAGTCACTGAAAGTCTCGCTAACTCATTGCACCTGGCCTCGAACCTGCAATCCTGCTATCTCAGCCACTCCTCCCACCCCCCAAAACTGGGATCACAGGCATGTGCCATCCTGCCTGGCTACGGATGCATCTTTCTAAACCATCACTTTGCCCGTGCTACCCTCTCCTGCCTTGGTAACCTTCAGGCAGTGCCCACTGCTGCCAGGAGCTGCCGACTCCACCTGCTGGCTCCGAGCGAGCGCTCTAACCTGACTGGTGGCCATGGCAGGCAGATCCCTCTCTGGCCGCGCCCAGCCTGCCCTCTGTCTGCTCCTTTGCCCACGCTCCCCCACTCTTGTCCTGGGCCGTCACAAGGTGCCCTTCCCTCTACTTAGAACACTCCTCCGCTACTCAGGGCTCTTATTTATGCTAGAAAGGTTTCCCTCACGCTGTGCCCAGTCCGGATAAGGTGCCTTGCTTCTGGGCTTACCATGATCACAACCCACGTCACTGTGTTCTAAATTCGGTGGTTTATTTGTCTGTGTTATAGACTGCAACAGGAAAGACAACCCTTTTAATTTTATTTAACATTATACTCATAATGCTGCACACAACACCTGGCACGCAGGTACTGAACAAATATTTGTTGAATGAGTTTGATTAATCAATGAATGAACAGGGGTCCTTCTCTCCCACCCCTTACTCCAGACCTAACTCAAGGACCACGTTTTGATTTTTGGTCCTGGGGGTTGAACTCAGGGGCCTTCTACCTCTGAGCTACACCTCCAGCCCTTTTTATTTTTATTTTGAAACAGTGTCTTGCTACGTTGCTGAGGCGGGCCTTGAACCTGTGATCCTCCTTTCTCAGCCTCCCATGCACTGGGATTCTAGGCGTGCGCCACCAAACCCAGCAAGCACCGCTGTCTTTAGGAAGCCTTCTCTGGCCTGCCCACCTCTCGACTCTCTTTCCCTCTGTCTCAGCATTACTGTCTGTTGAACTGGTTCCTCACCTATTTCTGTGCTTGCCCATTCGCTTTTACATAGTGGATGTTCTGTGCTTTGTTTTTTGTTCTCGTTTGTTTGTTTTTGGTACTGGAGATTGACCCAAGGTGCATTCTACCTCTGAGCCACAACACCCCCAGCTCTTTTATTATTTTTGTATTTGGAAAGAGGGTCTTGCTAAGTTGCTGAGGGTCTTGCTAAATTGCTGAGGCTGGCCTCCAACCAGTGATCCTCCTGTCTCCGCCTCTGAAATACTCGGATAACCGGAGTGTGCCACCACGCCCTGCTACATGGGCTTTATTACCTTTGATATCAAGTGAGATTGTTCGGACTGTTAGAAGTCTTCTCTTGCTTATCTCTTCCAGGAAACCATGTCAGACTCAGACACATTTCCCCTTGAAAAGCCATGGCCAAAACATGAAATTCCCCAAGGAATTCCATGGCGCAGTCAGCTCCCATAGAAACTCAGTTCCAAAGGACAGTCCTTATACATTCGACTTGGTTGAGCTGATAAATCTAGCCTAACTCTCTGCTCATGTTAGTAGTGAAAGAATCAATTTAGTTAGCTAGAAATAATAAGTAATTTTGCCTTTTAGTAAAGTTTGACAGTAGCTTGAGTTTTGACTTTTAGCGAGATATGTGAGCCTCACACTGGCACCCTGCAGAGTCTGATAAGTTGGGGGGTGCTGACTTCACCCTAAGAATAGGTCTGGGTAAGAAAACCCCGTAATACTCCCCCTCTTGATAAGCCCCCGGAGAAGACCAGGCCCACAAGGCTGGTATGAGTCATGAGAAACCACAGAGAGGCCAGAAGGCCAAGCAAAGACCGGATGGTCCAGAGAAATGATTAACAGCTTAACCCGGGCAGGGGGAGAAACAGGACATTCATTCCATAGATAAGGCAGGGAAACTGTTTGATGAAGGTTTAAACTCTATAAGTTTGCTGTGTTTATAAGTTAAAATAATCCAATCATGTACGTGCGTACTTCCCCTCCCTTGAATGTGCCCAATCATGTATATGTATACTTCTCCTCCCTTAAATGTACTCAAAACTCGAGTGACTATGTGTTTTTAGACTATAAAAAAGGCTTGTGCCCCTCGCTCGGTACTCAACTCCTCTGAGTTGGGTCCCAGCACTGGTCTCTGAGCTAAATAAAACCTCTTGTGGTTACAGCAAGACGCGTCTCCTGCGTGTGATTGGGTTTTCGCATGTCCTAGGACGGAGGAGAGGCTGCAGAAGACTGGTCGGGTCTTTCAGTAGCAAATAATATTACAGGGCTGGGAATGTAGCTCAGTGGCAGAGGGCTTGCCTAGCATGCACAAGGCCCTGGGTTGGAGCCCTAGTTCCAAAAATACATACATACATACATACATACAAACATACATAAATACTATAGATTCTTGAAACTCACACCTGGGAGTACTAAGACCAGAATCAATAACTTCTTATTTGTACTCTCAGATTCATCTGTGACATTTTCCATAGGATTGCCAAAATGAGTCATTAAGTGAAGTTAGTAATATGCTTTGGAATCTCTAGAAATGTATGAGTGCCCGTACTTATGATTATACATACCTATACATAGCTGTATGTATAGGTACATTATTACATTGAATGTGTTTTTAGCACATCTTTTTTTTTTTTTTTTTTTTTTTTTTTTTTTTTTTGCGGTACTGGGGATTGAACTCAGGGGCATTCTACCTCCGAGCTACACCCCTAGCCCTATTTTTTATTCTTTATTTTTGAAACCGAGTCTCACTAAGTTGTGGAGGGCCTCACTAGGTAGCTGAGGCTGGCCGCGAACCCAGATCCTCCAGTCTCAGCCTCCCGAATGCTGGGATTACAAGCGTGCGCCACCACGCCCGGCTTTAGCACATCTTCTGTTTTCATGTTCATTAGTGATCTTTTGAATGATAGCTTTTAGGGAAACATAATTTTTTCAGCCACAACTTTGATGTGATATTTGTTTGTCTGCATTAGACTACTTAACAATAATACGAGAATAGGTTAAAACTCTAACTGTAACTTCAAAATTTCATTTTCTGCATCCCAACAAGCTTTATATTGCTTTGCTTGTCAGGAGAACAATTTTGCTAGTTTTTTTTTTCCTTTTTACTGGAAGCCTTAACAATTCCTTAAATAATACAACCTATTGTTGATGAATACTAGATGCCACAAAGTAGTTTCATGACAATTTACATTTCTCTTATTTCCTCTATTCACTTCTAAACACCCTGGGGACATGTGCTGACTCTCTTTGCTCTCCGTATCCCCGGAAGAGTGGTTCATACCGCAGGGTCTGGGAATGTCAGAGGTACAGGGCTCGCCTGGCCACTCCTGCCTCCACCACAAGATTCGGCATCTCTAGGCTTGGGCCCCGCACATTTGTGTATGTGACATGCTCCCTATGGTAAACAAAAGCCTCAGGTGATTCTTCCGCACTTTATCTTTTATTCAAATCAAGTGATTGAAACCAGGGGCATTCTACCTCTGAGCTACACTCCCAGCCCTATTTATGTTTTGTGTATTTAATTTTTTATTTTCTTCATACTAGGGATTGAACTCAGGGGCATTCTACTATTGAGCTATACTCCCAGCCCTTTTAAATTAAAAAAAAAATCTTTTTTGGTACTGGGGATTGAACTCAGGCATTCTACCGCTGAGCTACACCCCCAACCCCTTTTCTTTTCTTTTTTCCTCTCCTCCCTCCCTCCCTTCCTTCCTTTTTGGCACTGGAGACTGAACTGAAGGGCATTCTACCTCTGAGCTATACCCTCAGCCCAATTTTATTTTTTCTTTTGAAAGAGTCTCACTAAGTTGCCGAGGGCCTCACTAAGTTGCTGAGACTGTTCTCAAACTTGAGATTCTCCTGTCTCAGCCTCCCTTTTTTATTTTGAAATAGTCTTGCTGAGTTATTGAGGGTTTTGCTAAGTTGCTGATAGTGGCCTCAAACTTATGATCCTACTGTCTCAGCTCCCCAAGTACAGGGATTACAGGCATACACCATCACGCCCGGTTTATTAAAAAACTTCTTTGAAACAGAGTCTCTTTAAGGTGTTCAGGCTAGCTTCGAACTTGTGATCCTTCTGCCTCAGCCTCCCCAGTTGCTGGGATTACAGGCATGTACTACTGCACTCAGGAAGCAACAGGTCTTAGGTGGCAGGTGTGAGGCTCAGTAGCAGAGTGTTTTCCCAGCAGGCACAAGGCCCTGGGTTTGATCCCCAGCACTGCAAACAAGAGTTTACAAAGAGTTCCCAGATGATTTCAATGTATAGCCAGGTTTGAGCTGCACCGGTTTAAATGCCCTAATTTAGGGCACCTGTTTGCGCTCATGCTTGTGTTTCTTGCCCCATGTGACCATGCCAGACAAAACAGTTCCAGCGAATGGTGTCATCAATAATAATGGCTTGTGTGCCAAAATATTTTATAGTTGGCATCTCCAAATGTTTACGCAAGTTACTACTTGTAGACTGGAATTTCCTTCCTAGTCAATTATCTATTCTTGGCAATCATCTTCAAAACATTTGCAGGAAGCTGGGCGTGGTGGTGCACACTTGTAATCCCAGCATTTGGGAGGCTGAGACCGGAGGATCCGGGTTCTCGGCCAGCCTCAGCTACCTAGTGAGGCCCTCTGCAACTTAGTGAGACCCTGTTTCAAAATAAAGAATAAAAAATAGGGCTGGGGGTGTAGCTTGGAGGTAGAATGCCCCTGAATTCAATCCCCAGTACCGCAAACAACAACAAAACATTTGCAGGAGCAGGGCAGAGGCTAAGCAACCCACTGGATTGACTCTGGTGGTCCTGTGTGAACAGAGGTGGCGTGAGACATTCTTCGGAATGTGACATGCGTGCCCATTCAAAACTCCTCTGTGAAGGAGGTCTCCACCAGAAACCAATGCATGTATGAAGCAGCCCCTGGGTTACTCCCTGAGCACCAGGCCAACTTCAGACACTGTCCACTAGGAATCAGAATGGGCTAAGAGCCTTGGCTAAGTCCACATGAGTACTTCCCAAAGCTGGCTGGCCCCTAGAAACACCTGCAGAGTTCTTAACAGATTCCCAGATTGCACCTAAATGGAATGGGATCCAGGAGTGAGGATGAATTGAAGCTCCAGAAAATTATCCTCAGGTGTGTGTGGGGGGGTAGTCTACCTCTGAGCTATCCCCCAGCCCTTTTTATTATATACATATAATATATATTTTGGTACTGGGGGTTGAACCCAGGGGCATTCTACCTCCAAGTTATACCCCAGTCCTATTTTATTTTTTATTTGGAAACAGGGTCTTGCTTGGTTGCTAAGGCTGGCCTTGAACCTGCGATCCTTCTGTCTCAGCCTCCCAAGTACTGGGATTACAGGAATGTGCCACTGCTCCTGGCTTTTATTTTTCATTTTGAAACAGGGCCTCCCTAAGTTACAGCTCAGTGGCCTAGAATCTGCAATCCTCCTGTCTCAGCCTCCCAAATACTGGGATTACAGACAGGTGCCACCACACCCGGCCTCACCCTCATTTTTCTCAGTAATCTGGTGATCTACCCTGGCTTCTTGACCTTCTTGCTGCTGTTTACTTTTTTACCATTTCTGCCTATCAGAGAATTAGGCTTGCTGCCCTTAAGTGTATGAACGGTTGTCTACAATGTGGTGCTTGGAGCTGCTATTGGGGCAGGAGAAGAAGTTAGGAAATGGTAACCTGTAGTCTCAGGGGAATGGTGGAATGGCGGTGAACCTCCTATATTCATTAAGCACATACCCAAAGACATGAAAAGAAAGGATGCTAAAGAGATGGAGAAGAAGACATCTGGAGGGGCTCACAGTGTGGGGGTGGACTTGGAATTGCACAGGGATGTCGTGATAAGCTCATAGTGAAGTGGGGGAAGGCTGGAAGCCCCGGGAGTCAGGGGACACTTTCCTGCAGACAAGCATCCACTGTGACTCAAGGTCAACGTTGGATTTAGCAGGTAGATGACAGAGGGGATGAAATGCTTGGTAACGGGACCACAGACACTGAAAATGCAGCGCTGCTAAGTAGAAGAGTACAGTGGCAGAGGAAGAGCAAAACACGGCTTGGGCAGTACTGGGGGACCTGTGGGGAAGCATGGGGCATGAAGCTCAGGGAGGAGCCCGGCACCAAATCGTGGGGGGCCTTGTGTGCTGCTAAGGAATGGAAGTTTTATTTTGAAGACAATGCGGGGAGGAGCTGAGCAGCAGTTTTGAGCAAGGAAGTGCCATGATCAGGTTTCTAAAAAATTCTTCTTCTTCTGGGGATTGAACCCAGGGGCGCAGTCCTGCCTCTGAGCTATATTCCCAGGCCTATTTTATTTTTATTTTGACACAGGGTCTCACTATGTTGCTGAGGGTCCCGTTAAGTTGCTAAGGCTGACCTCAAACCTGTGATCCTCCTGTCTTAGCCTCTCAGGTACTGGGATTAAGCCATGCACCACCACGCCTGGCCATGATCAGGTTCTTGCAGAAGTCCTTCTGCAAACTGGGGGGTAACAATTGAAGATGGCAAGATGAGCCCGAAGGCCGTTCCTGTAGTTTAAGGAAATTGAGATGGCTTCAAGTAGGCCAGTGGCAGAAGAATCAGGTTTCCTGGACTTTGCTGAGGGCTGCCAGGTTATATAAAACTCAGCTATGTCATCATACCCCTTAATTTATTCAATAAAAACTGATGGAGAGTGTCCTGTGCCAGACATGGTGCTTTCTTTGTTTGGTTGACCAGCAGTTAGCTGGGTCTTCCCAACTAGTATAGCAGCTTTCCGAAATCCTGTGTAACTGCCTCTTGAAATGTCAGGGTATTGAACTAGAGGTGTGGTATTAAACTTGTACATCTCCAAAATGCAGACATCTCTCAAGCTCCTACTGTCTATATTAGCTGTCTCAAGGAGTCTCATGTTATTAAACTTCTTTATCATCCCACCCTTGTCTCTTATCTAGACCAAATTCCACTTTAATTGATCTCTGGAACTAGGCACCATTTCAAACATACTATCCTTTATAATTGACTGCCATGCTTTACATAGCTTGAGTTCATTCCTTCTGACACTAGGAGGAGACTTTCAATTAGGACATCTTATAAAGAGAACAGGTGACAGACATTACACAAATAGGCTGATAACACCAGAGGTGGGGAGACAGGAAGGGAAGGAGGGAGGGAGGGAAAAAAAGAGAGAGAGAATGAATGAGAGTTGGGAGGTGTCTTTCCTCAAAAATAGAGAGCCTGTGGGCCAGAAAGGAAGGCTAGTATGAAATGATTATGTCATCAGACACTGGGAGGCCTACACCAGTATCTAATGCTCTTAATTCCTCACGTCTTTGAAAGGCCTCCGCAAGAATAGTTTTGCCCGAGTTGTCCAAGCCAATGATAATGACAGTTGCGTTCCTGGAAATGGAAAAGAAAAATGATCCAAAGCCATAAAAACACTGTTAACTTTTAGGTTAAAGGGTTCCAGTTGACTGAAGTGCGCGCGCATGTGTGTGTGTGTGTGTGTGTGTGTGTGTTACTGGGGATTGAACCCAGAGGCATTCTACCTTCAGGATACACCTCCAGTCCAATTTTATTTCTTTATTTGGAAACAAGTTCTCACTAGGTTAATGAGAGTCTCAATACTTGCTGAGGCTGTCCTCAAGCCTTCGATCCTCCTGTCTCAGCCTCCCAAGTACAGGGATTACAGGGGTGCACCACCACGCCCAGCTTGACCTAAGTGTTTGAGGTGATGCCTTGCAATGGTTTGAAGTTAGAGTGTCTCCGTAGCCCTCACAGAAACCAGGCATCTATGCCAAAGAAGGGTCCCTGGGTTGTGGCCTTGGGGATTTCCTAAGGTCCTTTCTCTCTCTCTCTCTTGCCTCCATGATGTGAGAGCAGGGCCCATGCTCTCCCACTCTGCTTCCCTCGGCCATGCCCTGTGCTCTGCAGACCCGGCCTCACATGGACTGAATCTCTGAAATCTCCCCCCAAGAACTGTGTGCAAATAAATCTACCTTCTTCTAAGTTGTCTGGCCAGCTGTTTTGGATTATAGCAGTGAGAATTCTGACCAAGATATGCTTGCCGAAGCCCCAATGCATGCACCATAAAGGCTGGCCAGGTCAGTAGGAGGTGATGAGGGAGCCCTCCCCAAGCCTTCAGGCAGCCTTTGCTTTTGCTTCCCAGTTTACTTGCCTCATAGGGTGGCCATCCTCAATCAACCTTGTTCCCCATCACACAGACACCACCGAATCACTTCCCAAATATATGATGATTTGTCCCTTGAGGGACTATGGGCTGATACATAGGAAGACATGGTGGAATGGGTTTAGAGAAATAATTGTAACATTACCTTCGTTTCTCATCAGTTGGCTTTACCCGAGACCAGCAAGAGGTTAGTAGCCGGAACATGATTCAACTCGGTTCTTAAATATTAAGGGAAAGATTTGTAAATGAGAGGTCAGATCCCTGATGATGATGATGATGATGATGATGATGATGATGATGATGATGATTGTTATTTGGTATTGGGGATTGGACCCAGGGTCATTCTACTTCTGAGCTACACTCCCAGCCCTATTTGGGGGGGTACTGGGAATTGAACTCAGAGGCATTTCCTCTAAGCTACACCTCCAGTCCTTATTTTCCTCCTCCTCCTTTTATGGTACTGGGGATTGAACTCCTTTTTTATATTTTTTATTTTGAAATGGAGGTCTCATTAAGTTGTTGAAGCTGTCCTTGAATCCACAATCCTCCTGTCTCAGCCTCCCAAGTACTGGAATTACAGGCATGTGCCTCCATACCTGGCATTAGACCTATTATTAACACTGAACCTCAGTCATTTTATAATTGCACAGGTGCCGATGAGCAGAGAGCCTGGCATTGTTAAAATTCCATTACTTCCTTCTAGCCAACCTTGTCTAATAAATGTCATAGAGGGCGATGCTGGTTGCTCTCAACTCCAGTTGTGTTAATATGTAGCTTCCTACAAAATAGAGTGACTTGTTATTTAAAGCAACCCACAGCTGGCCATGGTGGTGTGCAAATACATATAATCCTAGTACTCGGGAGGCTGAGATAGGAGGATTGCAAGTTCGAGGCCAACTTCAGCAACTTAGCAAGACTCTGTTACAAAAATGTAAATAAATAAATAAATAAATAAATAAATAAATAAATAAATAGGACTGGGGAAATGGCTCAGAAATAGAATGTCACACACACACAAACACAATCAAGTGTGGCTTGTCCCTTCGGCTAGAGTTCACCCCTATTAGGACTATCTTTATCTAACCCTGGGAAGGAGATGGGCTGATACCCATCAGGCTTGGTTCTCTCATTGCCTCTGCTTCAAAGATGTGGGTGTGGATGACCCATTGTCATCGATTTCATCAATTCCTAGAGCTGTAAGGGATCTGAGAGAGCATCTTTATAGATTCCCCAAGTCATTGATACCACCCCAGAAGGATGCTGGAACAATCCAGGGGGGAGGGTAGTAGCTTCCGGTGCAGTTGGGGGGCATTGAGGAAGGGGGCTCTGAGTAATGTTTTTGAAAAGGCGGTGGTAAGCCAGTAAGTGTGGGAATCTATGCTAGTGTAATGGATTTCCAACATCAGGCCAGGTGCCCCACTCTCAAAGGTTCTCGGAGAGCTGCCCAAGTTTCCCAGGTGGTCTCAATGTGCAGCCAGGTTTGGAAGTTATTTGCCTAAGTAAAAAAGGGTAATTTAGGCAATTGCTTCAAGGCTCATCCATGTTATAGCAGGTAGCAACACTTCATTATTATTATTATTATTAGTAGTATTAGTAGCAGTAGTATTTTGGTACTGGGGATTGAACCCAGGGGCATTCTATCACTGAGTTACACCCTGAGCCCTATTCTTTTCTTTTTCTTTTTCTTTTTCTTTTTTTTGCGGTACTGGGGATTGAACCACCCAGGGGCATTCTACCTCTGAGCTACATCCCCAGCCCTATTTTTTACTCTTTATTTTGAAACAGGGTCTCACTAAGTTGCAGAGGGCCTCACTAAGTAGCTGAGGCTGACCGTGAACCCGGATCCTCCGGTCTCAGCCTCCCAAGTACTGGGATTACAAGCATGAGCCACCACGCCTGACTGTTCTTTTCTTTTTGAAACAGGGTCTCACTAAGTTACCACACGTTGACCTCCAACCTGCAATCCTCCTGTCTCAGCCTCCCAAGTATTAGGATTACAGGCATGAGCTGCTATGCCTGGCTTTTTGGTTTTTTTTTTTTTTTTTTTTTTTTTTGGTACTGGGGATTGAGCCCAGTGACTGAGCTAAAACCCCAGCCTTATTTATTTATTTATTTATTTATTCACTCATTCATTTTTGTGGCAGTGGGGATTGAACCCAGGGACATTCTACCTCTGAGCTACAACCCTAGCCCTATTTATTTATTTATTTATTCACTCATTCCTTAATTCATTCATTTATTTTTGTAGTAGTGGGGATTGAACTCAGCGGCGTTCTACCTCTGAGCTTACACCCCCAACCTTGTTTTATATTTTTATTTTCAAGCAGGGTCTCATTAAGTTGCTGAGGGCCTTGCTAATTTGCTGGCACTGGCCTTGAACCTGCAACTTTCCTGTCTCAGCTTCCCAAGTACTGGGATTACAGGCAGGCACCACAACACTGGGCTTTCTTTTTATTTTTTATTTTCAAACAGGGTCTTACTAAGTTGATGAGCCTGGCCTCAGACTTGTGATCCTCCTATCTCTGCCTCCAAACGCTGGGACTATAGGCATGAGCCACGGAGCTCGGCTTTTTCCTTCCTTTTGATAGATGAAGAATATTCTATTGTGCAGCTACATTTTATTGTGTACCATATTTTATCCATTTGTCAGCTGATGGATATGCGGTTTATTTCCACTTTGGGGCTCATATAAATAATGCTGCTATAAACATTTGTGTATACGTTTCTGTGTGAACGTGTTTTCTTTTCTCTTGGGTATACAGCCATAATTTTGAGTCATTCAATACCTCTATTTTAGCCTCCTGAGGAACTGGCAGACCCTTTGGCAAAGTGGTTATATCGTTTCGCATCTCCCCCTCCCCCAAGAATGTAGGAGAGTTCCAATTCCTCCACATCCTGGCCAACATTTACTATTGTCTTTTCATTTGTTGCCATCTTAGTAGGTGGGAAATGGTGTCTCATTGTGATTTTTGTTGTTGTTATTGCTGCTGTGGTCCTGGGTACTGAACCCTGGGCCTCGAACACCACACGTGCTAGGCAAGCAGTCTACCACTGAGCTCTTTCCCCAGCTCTTCAGTTTTGATTTTTTTTAATTTGGAGACAAGGTCTCACTGAGTTCCCCCGGCTGGCCTCAAATTTGCAATCCTCCTGCTTTAGCCTCCCCAGTAGCTGAGATTAAAGGCCTGTGCCCCCATGCCCAGCTCATTCTGATTTTGACTTACATTTCCCTAATGATTATGTTGGAGCCCAGAGTTGGGTGAAGACCTGGTTGGGTTCAGAAAGTACTTCAGTGGATACTTAGATGGGCTTGGCTTTGCTGTCGGAGACACAGTTTATGTGACAGCTTATTAATGGAAAACTTAGCAGGTTCTGCAAAGTCATCCCACTCAGCCATGGTTTTGGAGAACTGCAAACACTCACAGGTCATAGCATTTCTTTCCGTGTGTGTGTGTGTGTGTGTGTGTGCACGCGTGCATTGTACTGGAGACTGAACCCAGAGGCATTCTCCCTCCAAGCTATACCCTCAGCCCCTTTTGTGTTTTGAGCCAGGGTCTGGCTAGGTCGCTGAGCGTCTTGCTACCTTGCTGAGTCTGGCTTTGAACCTGTGATCCTCTTGCTGCCTCAGCCTCGCAAGTATTGGAATTGCAGGCATGCACCGCCACACCCGGCTCAGAGCATTTCTTAGAGCACCGCTCACTCCCTAGGTAATCAATCATTCAGCTTCCGTAAAAACTGGAGAGCGACTCTTGCTCACGGCAGGCCAAAGGGAAACCTTATATAAGGACTGTGATCAAAACCAGCTTTGCTCACGAAGCCGATAAGACGCTGGGCTTGGAACACCAGAGCCTCATTGTCTGGGTTCCGTGATAGCCATCTCCCTTTGAGACAAGGCCCAGTAGCAGCTTCGCTTCTGTTTCTTGATCACTGGCAGAGCTTCCTAGCTTGATCTCCGGCTCTGTATATTTGTCAGGGCCACCAAGAAGGGTCAAATTGGCATCACATAAAGCCGGGTGTGGTGGTGCAGACCTGTAATCCCAGTACTCGGGAGGCTGAGGCAGGACGATCCCTCAGCAACTGAGACCCTGTTTCCAAATACAAAATAAAACAGGCCTGGGGGGATAGCTTGAAGGTAGAAGGCCCCTGGGTTTCCCCGGTCAAAATAATAATAATTGCCATCACACAAATTCTTCCTTTAGAAGAGAGGGTAGGTAGATAACCAAGTGGGAAAACACCTGAACTAGGGATTACCGATCCTATTGTTTATTTCTATCTCTCTCCTGGGTAGCCTGGAGGGAAATTGCCTAAATTTAAACCTCTAATTTTCAGATTTCCTATCATGTGTAAAATGAATATAATGATATATTTTGCTTACCTGGAGGTGGTTAATTATTTATCTGATAAGAAGTTGGTTCTTTTTGGATGAAAGATACAAGCTGTGTAGTGTAATAAAAAGGTTCATTGGATTTCTAGCCCTCTTGCCAGATTAGCACAGCCCAGTTGTCCACTTCTAAAGGGCAGGCAATGTTCTAACAATGGCTGCCGAGATTCTGGGATATCTATGGCAACCACTACCTGGTTCTTAGCAACCAAACTCACATCTCCTTTCTTCATGTGATTACAGCTAATTACTAAATGAACTTTTAGCCATCATGGTCTTTATTTTGCAAAGTATTTATATAGAATTTACTGTGTGCCAGTATTCAATTAAGTGCTTTACATATATTAACTCATTTAATTATTACAACATGAAAAATTAGCGACTCTTCTTTTTTTTCCTTTTTCTTTTTTTTGTGGTGCTGGCGACTGAACTCAGGGCCTTGCACATGCTAGGCAAGCACTCTACCACTGAACTACATCCTCAGTCTTTTTAAAAATTTGTTGTGGTACTGGGGATTGAATGAACCCAGGGCATTTTTACCTCTGAGCTACACCCCCAGCACTTTAATTTTTTTTTTTGTTTGCTTGTTTTGAAACATGGCTTCACTAGATTGCAGAAACTCTCACTACATTGCTGTGGCTGTCCTCAAACCTGCAATCCTCCTCTCTCAGCCTCCCAAATACTGGAATTATAGGTGTGCACCACCACTCCTAGCTCCTTTTAAAAAATTATTTTGAGATAGAGTATCACTATGATGCACAGACTGGCCTTGAACTTGTGGGGCTCATGCCTTAACCTCCTGAGCTGCTGGGATAGTAGGCATGTGCCACTATACCCAGCTGAACTATCATTCTTACTTTTTTTTTTTTGGCACTGGGAATGGAACCTAGAGGCATTATATTTCCAAGATACACCACTAGCCTGATTTTATTTCTTATTTGGAAACAGGGTCTCACTAGGTTGCTGAGAGCCTTGCTAAGTTGCCGAGGCTGGCTTTGAACTTGTGATCTTCCTGTCTCAGCCTCCCAAGTACTGGGATTACAAGCATGCACCACCGTGCCCAGCTCACTCTTACTTTTAAGAGAGGAGGTTAAGTAGGTTGCCAAGGTTTGCCCAGCTAGTGAGTGTCAAAGCCAAAATTTGAATCTAGGTAGCCTGGCTTCAGAGTCTATTAGGTCAAAGGTCCCACAGACTGTGTGAGTGAGAAGATCTGAGGCAACGGAGGGGCTGTCTCTGCTCTGGGCCACTCTATGGCTTCTGTCTAAACTGTAGCATACTAAAAAAAAATATTAGCCAGGCATGGTGTCACATGCCTGTAATCCCAGTTCTTAGGAAACCGAGATAGGAGAATTGCAGATTCAAGACCAGCCTTGGCAACTTAGCAATTTAGTAATTTAGGGAGCCCTTGTTTCAAAATAAAAAATAGCTGGATGTGGTAGCGCTTGCCTGTAATCACCTATAACCCTAGTACTTGGGAGGCATAGACAGGAGGATGGCAGGTTCGAGACCAGCCTCAGCAATTTAGTGAGGCTCTCAGCAACCTAGGGAGACCCTTTTTCAATACAAAAATTAAAAAGGGCTTCGGGGGTAGCTCGGAGGTAGAATGTCCCTAAGTTCAATCTGGAGTACTCCAAAAAGGGGGCGAGGCTGGGGTGTAGCTCAGAGGTAGAATGCCCTATACCACAGAAATACACAGAGAGCAAATGGAAGGATGCTGCAGGCTGAGAGATTGGGATATCCAAAAGCTACCGTGGGGAGGCAGGGGGAAATTAAGTTCTGGCGGTAGAGGAAGATGAATTCCGTTTTCCTTGTGTTAACTTGGGAATGGTTATGGGCCACCCACTGGAGAGATACCCTGGAAGTTAGCGAGCCTCATTAGTGATCAACTAAGTTTAGCTGTGTCCAAAGTCTTCTGGTTGAGCTGATGTGTCATCGGTGGTGTACCAGATCCTTTGGGCTTAACCCTCCAGATCCACACCTCACCCCTTTGGACCCTGTTCTGTGGCCGGGGAGATGACACCAGCGAGCCGCTTTCCCTTCCTGGCTTCTGGCAGTGGTGAGTGCTGGAGATCTCTGGCAGGACATCAGAGGAAGGGAAGAAACCGAGGTCAGGGTGTTGATTCTTGGCGTCCTCCTCATAGGTCTGCCTCGGGCTGGTTACTGTCCCTTAACTAAAGGTCAGGTCGCTGCTTCTCCTTTTTTTTTTTTTTTTGGCGGTACTGGGGATTGAACTCAGGGGCATTCTACCTCCGAGCTATACCCCCAGCCCCATTTTTTATTCTTTATTTTGAAACCGAGTCTCACTAAGTTGCGGAGTGCCTCACTAGGTAGCTGAGGCTGGCCGTGAACCCGGATCCTCCGGTCTCAGCCTCCCGAATGCTGGGATTACAAGCATGCGCCACCACGCCCGGCTTGCTTCTCCTTTTGTTTATGCTTTTTTATTCTGGCACTGGGGATTGAACCTAGAGGCATTCTACCACCATGCCACACCCCTAGCCCTTTTTATTTGAAATAGGGTCCTGCGATCCCCCAGTGCTTCCCAAGTACTGGGATTATAGGCGTGTGCCACCGTCCTGACCCCCTTTTTCTTGTTTGGTACTGGGGATTGAACCCAGGGGTGTTCTACCTCAGAGCTACACTCTTGGGCTTTTTATTTTTTTGTTTTGTAACTGGGTCTGGCTAAGCTGCTGAGAGGCTCCCCAAATCCCTGAGGCTGGCCTCGAACCTGCGATCCTTCTGTGTCAGCCTCCCAAGTACCGGAGTCCCGGGCGTGTGTGCACCACCACACCTGCCTCTTGTTTTCTTATAAAGTATGCCTCCCCTCCCCTCATCCTACTGGAGGTAAGAGCCCCAAGTGACTGCACTTGCTCTCCCTCTTGGTTTCCCCAGCTCTGCCCACACCTTTGCAGATAGTCCTTTTGTTCAAATCTCCACCGATTATGCTAATTTAAGTGTGCCACCTGTTTCCTGGTACGACCCTGACTGATAACAGATGAGGTCTCAATTTTCAAAGCATTAGAACAATGAAATAAGCCTAACAAAATATGACTAAATATGACTCAATCTGTCTCTCTCTAATGAATCTCGGCTCATGCGTGCTTGCAGCTAATCGTTCGGAACTGCAGTCTTCAGAGAATCACGCCATTTGGGAGTGCCGGGCCATGCAAGATTAAAAAGGACTAGCATCCATTAATTACTTATGCTTCTCATGCACTGTGTGAAGCATGTTTTATCTTCATTATTTCACTGAAACTCCACGGCAGCCCAAGGAAGTAGCCAATGATTTGGGTCTCCTTTTTGAAGGCTCTGAGATATTAAATCTAGCCTGCTAGAGATTTCACAGCTAAAAGATGGTGAAGCTGGCATCGAAATTCAGTCTGACTTCATAGCTCTTTTTTTTTTTTTTTTTTTTTTTTTTTTTTGCAGTACTGGAGATTGAATCCAGGGGAATTCTACCTCCAAGCTACACCCCCAGCCATATTTTTTTTATTCTTTGAGTTTAGAAAATGAGCTATGAGCCGGGCGTGGTGGCACACGCTTGTAATCCCAAGCATTTGGGAGGCTGAGACCGGAGGATCCAGGTTCGCAGTCAGCCTCAGCTACCTAGTGAGGCCCTCCGCAACTTAGTGAGACCCTGTTTCAAAATCAAGAATAAAAAATAGCAGTATCTGGGAGTTTCTTAGAAATGTAAAATCACAGGCTTCGCCTCATCTTTGAGTCAGAATCTGTGTAGTAGCAATATCCCCAGGTGACTCGAATGCATATTCGTGTTTGAGAGGCAGTACTCTCAACTATGCTGCTATTACAGAGCTGCCTCCTACAGACTGAAAACATCCCAGGAAGCACCCTGAGCTGCCACTTGTTGTAGAAAGGAGAGCTTGGATAGCCGGGCATGGTGACACATGCCTGTAATCCCCGTACTTGGGAGGCTGAGACAGGAGGACTGCAGGTTTAAGACCAGCCTGAGCAATTTAGCTAGACTCTGCCTCAAAATAAAAAAAAAATTAAAAGGGGTGGGAATGTAGCTCAGTGGTAGAATGTCCCTGGGTTGAATTCCCAGCACAAGAGAGAGAGAGAGAGAGAGAGAGAGAGAGAGAGAGAGAGAGAGAGAGAGAATGAAGAAAGCATACCAGGTGATAAAACTATGAAATATTTTGTCTCTCTAGTTATCAGGGAAAATCAAACTTAAACCACTATTCTACACCCGAAGAGAGCTGAAAATACCATGTATTGTTGAAGATGTGGATGGATTGCACATCTTGTACAGTATTGGTGGTAATGTACAACTGCTTTGGAACACTGTTTGGCAGTATCTACTAAAGCTGAACTTAGGCATATCCGAATAAACAAGTAATACTGCTCCTAGGTATTTAATCAAGAGAAACCCGTCGACCTGTGCATATATGGATGTCCACTGAAGGATTTTGTTTACTATAGTAAAAAAACAATGAAAGCGACCTATGTGACCATCAACATAAATCATGGTGGAGTCATCTTGTCATAAAACAGTTCAAATGCATCACTTATAGCAACATGCAGTGTAGAATGTTCCCCAAGACCTCAAGGAGAATAGGCAGCCATGTTGGAGGCGGGGCTTGGTTGCTGAGGCGGGGCCTCTGGGGGTGTGGCTTGGGATTATATAAGGCCCTCCCTGGGTGTCTCTCTCTTGCTTCTGGCCTCCAAGGTACGGGAGCAGCTCTGCTCTCTCCGTCATGCCTGAGCTCCATCACCAAGCTCGGCCTCACGTGGACTGACTGAAGCCTTGAAATCTTCAGAACTGTGAGCAAATAAATCTTCCTTCAGTTGTTCTGGATTACTGCTGTGCGGATGCTGCCTGAACATGTGGCAGCAGAGAACTAGAGCAAAATGTGCTGGAACTCTACTGTTGAGGAAAGACTGCAGACAACTCGAGCTAGAAAGACAAATAAATGTTCTCTCATGGAGGATGTTGTTTATGGTCCATGCATAGATAGTATGAGGAGCAAAGATCTCACTAAACACACACACACACACACACACACACACACACACACACACACACAGAGCCAGTTAGAGAGCTAAGACAAGAAGCCAGTTTTCCTTATTTTTCTTTTTTTTTTGCGACTAGGATTGAATCTAGGGCCATTCAATTTTCCAGCTACACACCCACCCCTTTTAAAATTTATTACTGTTATTATCATCATTATTATTATTACTATTTGTGGTGCTGGGGATTGAACACAGGGGTGTTCTACCACTGAGCCACACCCCCAGCCCCAGTTTATTATTTTTGCAGTACAGGGGCTTGAATCCAGAGGCATTCTACCTCTAAGCTATACCCCCAGCCCTATTTTTTTTTTTTTTTTTTGCAGTACTGGGGATTGAACTCAGGGGCATTCTACCTCCGAGCTATACCCCCAGCCCTATTTTTAATTCTTTATTTTGAAACAGAGTCTCACTAAGTTGCGGAGTGCCTCACTAGGTAGCTGAGGCTGGCCATGAACCCGGATCCTCCGGTCTCGGCCTCCTGAATGCTGGGATTACAAGCATGCGCCACCACGCCCGGCTTTTTAATGCTTTATTTTTGAGGCTGGCTGCGAATCTGTGATCCTCCTGTCTCAGCCTCTCAAGTACTGGGATTACAAGCATGCCTAATTTATTTTTAAAACAGAGTTTCACTAAGTTGCTGAGGGCCTCTAAGTGGCTGAGCCTGGCCTCACACCTGTGATCCTCCTGTCTCGGCCTCACAAGTGCTGGGATTACAAGTATGTGCCACCACGCCTATTTTTTTTCTTTTTTTTTGAAATTTTGAAACGGAGGTTTGCTAAGTTGCTGAAGCTGGCCTTGAAATGTTGACCCTCCTGTCTGTGCCTCCCAAGTCCTGGGAATCCAGGCATACATCACCAAGCCCAGCTTCCTCATCTTTCTTTAACCTAAGCATTAGAGGCTTCAGAATCTGAAGGATCCGCAGTCACTAACTTGGCTCCTTACCATCAGTAAGCCTTGTGTAGCTCCGAACACATTACCAGAGCTTGGAGCGTTCGGGAGATCAGCACGGCTAACCATCTCTTCTCCAGGAAGGCCGGGGGGCAGGCCGCGCTAAGCCATTTTCCCACATGCCCGCTGCTGTCTACTGGCCAGGAATACTGCATTTGCCCTGCTTCAGGGTATCTGTAAACAGGGGAAGGTGAAACACTAGTGCGCAGACGACTGCTCCCACCTGAAGCCGAACTCCTCCAGCCGTTCTCGGGCACGTGTGGCCAGCTCCGGCAGCAGCTGCAGACGCAAAGCTGAGCCCAGGGACCCCAGAGCTGCCCGAGGTCCCTGGTGTAATTAAAATGGACCACTGGCAAAGGCTGGGAGGAGAAGTCTAAGTTTTGAACAACACAGGTTTTTAATGGAAAAGGGCCTATAGGGTACTGAAGAGAGAACGGAATTGTGGAAAATGAAAGGTAGCACATGGTCTCTGCTCTCTTGGACCTACTGTGGTTACCGTTTTCTCAATTACTTGGTAATTGCCTTTAAATTCCCCAGGCTGTTAAGACCTTGGAAATTTACTAGCGGGATATGTGAGATCGGGTAAAAGAAAGTTTTAGAAGGACAGAGAAAAAGAAGAAACGAGGAGACTTTGGAATAGGGTGCCTCTGGTCTTTGATGTCGGAATTGATGGTGTGACCCACCTGTTTTAGCCGCGTGATCTAATAGTGACTCAGGAGAGGGACCTTGAAAGAGGATTGGGTTCTGCTGCACCTCTGCTAGCTCATTGACCTTGGCCCAATCAATGAACTGCTTTGATTGTCAGATACCTCATCTATAACACGGAGAGAGTACAGGCTGAGCATTCCTTATCTGAACTGCTTGGGAGCAGCAGTGCCTCCAATTTCAGAGTTTTTCATGTGGGACAATTTGCATAGACTATGTGTTGAACATGGCTAATCTGAAAAATCTGAAATGCTTCAAAATCCAAAACACTTCTGGGGTTCGAAAAGTTTCAGAATTCAAACCGTTTTCGATTTTGGATTTTCAGATGCTCAACCTGTAAAAAGATTTACCTACTATGGTTGTTGAGGTATGTGAAGTGCTCAGCATGGTATCTGGCACAAGGTAAGTAGTGAAGAAATGAATGAAGATCACCTGGCGTGGTGGCACGTGCCTGTAATCCCAGTACTTGGGAGGCTGAGGCAGGAGGTTTGTAGGTTCAAGGCCAGCCTCAGCAACTTAGCCCTGTTTCAAAATAAAGAATAAAAAATAGGACTGGGGCTGTAGCTCAGAGGTAGAATGCTCCTGGGTTCCATCCCCAGGACCCCCACCCCCACACACAAATAAATGAATGGCCATCATTGTTCTTGTTATTGTCGAGAAAGCAGAGGGCACTGTTTTGAGCAGGAGAGGGAAATCTCTGGTACAGAAGGGTCGAGAAGGATAAGAATCGAGAAAAGGCAAGGATTTTGAGACTTAATTAGAAATGCTGAGTGACATTTACATTTGAGACACCTTCTGAGCTCATTTTTTTCCCCTGGAAATAGGAATCCAAGTTTAAAAAGAAAACCCATCATTTTTGTGCCCAGGATACATATTTACTTTAAATTATAGAGCAAGGCATGTTTATAGGAAGGATGTGTAAGAAAGTCACTGCAGCTGTGACAGCCACAGCAGACTTTTTTTTGCCCTACTAGAATGTTCTGTGCTGCAGAAATGTTCTATATCTGTACTCTCCAACAATACCCATTTGGCTATTGAGTGCTTGAAGTGTGGTTAGTGCGACTGAGAAACTGAAATTTTAATTTTGCTCTTAATTAGCTTAAATTTAAAGAGCCATATGAGCCAGGTGTAGTGGCACACACCTGTAATTCCAATACTTGGGAGGCTGAGACAGGAGGATTGCACGTTTGAAACCAGCCTCAGCAACTTAGACCCAGTTTCAAAATAAAAAACAAAATAGGGTTGGGGGTGTAGCTCAGAGGAAGAATGCCCCTGGGTTCAATCCCTAGTACCACAATAAATAAAAATAAAGAGCCATATGTGGGTAGTGGTGACCATAATGGATCACAGGCCCACCTCAGCAATTGAGCAACTTAGTGAGACTCTGTTCCAAAATAAAAAATTAGCCGGGCGTGGTGATGCACACTTGTAATCCCAGCATTTGGGAGGCTGAGACAGGAGGATCCGGGTTCAAATCCAGCCTGAGCTACCTAGTGAAGCCCTCTGCAACTTAGTGAGACCCTGTTTCAAAATAAAGAATAACAAATAGGGCTGGGGCTGTAGCTCGGAGGTAGAATGCCCCTGGGTTCCATCCCCAGTACCGCAAAAAATAATACTAAAATAAAAAATTAATAGGGCTTAGGATGCAGCTCAGTGGTAGAGGGTCCCTGGGTTCAATTCCCAGTAGGAAGGGAGAGGAGGGAGGAAGGAAAGAAGGAAAGGTGGGTAGGTGGGTTGAGGTCAGATAGTAGAGGCTTAATTGTTTAGAAAGATGTGATATTAAGCCAGGCGTGGTGGCACATGCTTGTAATCCCAGTACTTGGGAGGCTGAGACTGGAGGATCGAAGGTTCGCAGCCAGCCTTAGCTAGTTAGGCCCTCTGCAACTTAATGAGACCTTGTTTCAAAATAATAAAAATAGGACTGGGGGTGTAGCTCAGAGGTAGAATGCCCCTGGATACAATTCCCAGTACCACTATATATATATTTCCCCCCCTCTGGGCTGGAGAGTTTCAAGATAGTTTTCTAGAACAGGTGAAACTTGAACTTGACCTCAAGGGATGTGTTTGGCTGGGAGGAAAGAAGGCAGGAAGTTATTCCAGACTGTTGGAAGGGGTGGGCAAAGACCTGGAGTGGGAAAGACCTCTGCCTTTATTTTGTGGTACTGGGGATGGAACCCAGGGGCATTCTACCTCTGAGCTATACCTCCAGCCCCATTTTATTCTTTATTTTGAAACAGGGTCTCAGGAAATTGTGGAGGCCCTCACTAAGTAGCTGAGGCTGGCTGCGAACCTGCAATCCTCCTGTCTCAGCCTCCCAAGTACTGGGATGACAAGCATGTGCTATCACGCCCGGTTCCTTTTTATTTTTGAAACAGGGTCTCACTAAGTTGCTGAGGCTGGCCGAGAACCTGTGATTCTCCTGTCTCAGCCTCTCAAACACTGGGATTACTGGTGCATGTCACCACGCCTGGCTTGGGAATCAGTTGTTGTTGTGTGTGTGTGGTACTGAGGATTGAACCCAGGGGAATTCTACCTCTGGGCTACATCTACAGCCCTTTTTATTTTATTATTTGGAAACAGGGTCTCACTAAGTTTCTGAGGCTAACTTTGAACCTGTGATCCTCCTATCTCAGCCTCCCAAGTACTAGAATTACAAGCATGCACCACTATACTTGACTTTCTTTGCTGTTTTAAATGAGTAGGGTCCAGGCACCAGAGTCTTCCTGAGTTCATATCTCAGCTTGCCTACCTAAGCTATTTTAGCTTAGACAAGTCTCTAAACTTTTCTGTGCTTCAATTCCCTTATTTATAAAATGGAGACACGATAGCGAATATGTCGTAGGGTATTGCAAGTGTTAAATTAGTTCATAAAGAGAAAAATGGAAAAAGATCTAATGAAAACAGAATGGAAACCATTAGGGTACAGGAAGAAAATCCGAGGGAGGGAAGAGGGGAAGACAAGGAGAGAGACTGCGGAGTGGAATTGCTCAAATTATGTTATGTGCATGTCTGAACACACCACAATGAAACCTATTATTTTTGTTTCTTTGTCTTTGTGTGTGTGTGTCTGTGAGGTGCAAGAGATTGGATCCAGGGCGTTTTACCTCTGCGCCACACTCCCAGCCCTATTTTATTTTTTATTTTGAAACAGGGTCTCGCTAGGTTGCTGAGAATCTTGCTATGTTGCTGAGGCTGCCCTGGAACCTGTAATCTTCCTATCTCAGCCTCCCAAGTACTGGGATTACAGGGGTTCACCACCATCCTGGATGAAACCCAATACTCTGTATGTGTAATATGAACCAATAATATATTTTAAAATACTTCAAGCCTGGTGCAGAGGTGCACACATGTAATCCCAGTACTGGGAGGCTGAGGCAGGAGGATCATAGGTTCAAGGCCAGCCTGGGCAACTTAGTGCAAAATAAAAACTAAAAAGGGCTGGGATGTAGCTAAGTGGTACATTGACCCTGAGTTCAATCTCCACAAACAAACAAAACAACCCCCCCCCAAAAAAATTAGTTCCCAAAACGCTCAGCTACCTAGTGAGGCACTCCACAGAGACCCTGTTTCAAAATAAAGAATAAAAATAGGACTGGGGTTGTAGCTCAGAGGTAGAATGCCCCTAGGTTCCATCCCCAGTACCGCAAAAAAAAAAAAAAAAAAAAAAAAAAATAGAATCAGCCTAATACCCACAAAATAGTGTTCAATTTGCTCATACAACATATGGAAACTGAAAGCATGGTGGCACATACCAGAAGAGACCCTGTTTCAAAATAAAGAAAATCGGTCTGGGGGTTGTAGCTCAGGTAGAACCCCTTGAGTTCAATCCCCAGTAACACACACACACACACACACACACACACACACACACACACACAGTAGCCCTTAGACTTTTTGCTTAATCAGTTGTATTTCAGAGCACTTAACATCTGATTATCCTTCACACAGTAAGTCCAAACAGGAAAAACTGTTCTTCCTACTCAATGTATTAACCTATGGCCAGTTCTTGACTATGAATTTTCTGTCCTTGTATATTTTGTACTTTTTCTATTGCAATTAGCTTTCGGTGAATGCTGTTTATGATACTTATCTTGAAAGAAATAGAGAGATTGTATTTTAGAAATAAAGCTGAGGAGGAGAGGCAGGAGCGCCAAGGAGGTGATCTGGGAACGGGCCAAGGCTCACGATCTTCTTTTGCTCTCCACTCTTAGATCATCCGCCGGATCATCCTGCAGTCTGGGAGGAAGGAGTCCTTTTCTCCTCTTGGCAATGCAGGGACATCGCTGTCCCTTGGCCTGAAGATTAATATATCTATATATCCATATATATTATATCTATGTCAGGGTATGTATGTGCATATGCATACACACCAGAGATTGAACCCAGGGCCATTCTACCTCAGCTATACCTCTAGCCCAATTTTTATTCTTTATTTTGAAGCAAGGTCTTAAACACTTGGTGAATCTAGAAGTGCTTAAGGTACCCAGTAAGAATGAATTTGGAATTGTGTGCAAGTAATTGCATTCTTTTTTGAGGGAGAGAGGTACTGGGGATTGAACCAAGGGTTCTTCTACTTCTCTACTTCTGAAAGAAACCCCCAGCCCTTTTTTGTTGTTTTTGTTTTTGTTTTGTTTTGAAACAGGATCTCGCTAAGTTGCTGATGATCCCCTTAAATTGCCCAGGCTGGCCTTGAACCTTCCATCCTCCTGTCTCCGCTTCCTAAGTACTGGAATTGGGGTGTGGGCCAGTGAGCCTGGCTACATAATTTCTTTCTTACTGAATTATACAAGGAGGTGATATTCTTTGTGTGCAGATTAAGGAAATCAAGAGCTGTGGTGTCGTGGTGTCGGGGACAGGCCCTTTTGTGCCAAATGACTCTGAAGTCAACCTTAACTCTGGCCTAGGACACAGAGGGGTCAACTGCTGCAAATCTTCATGAAATGGTCATTATGATAATGGATAAGCCTGTTTTAGGAACACATTGGAGAGTTGTCCCTAGGATTTTTCTCAAAGTATATTTCTCAGCCAGGTGTGGTGGCACACACCTGTAATCTTGGTACTTGGGAGGCTGAGATGAGAGGATTGCAGTCTCAAGTTCAGCACACAGTAATGTAAGACCTTGTTTCAAAATAAAAAGGGAAGCTGGGCATGGTGGCATGCACTTGTAATCCCAGTATTTGGGAGGCTGAGAGTGGAGAATTGCAGGTTCGCGGCCAGCCTCAGCTGCTTAGTGAGGCCCTCTGCAACTTAGTGAGACCGTTTCAAAATAAAGAATAAAAAACAGGACTAGGGGTAGCTCAGAGGTAGAATGCCCCTGGGTTCAATCTCCAGTACCACAAAAAAGGGTTGGGGTGCCGCTCCATGGTAGAGGCGCCCTGGGCTCAATCCCCAGTGATAGTCTCATTCTCTCTCTCTCCTCTCCTCCTCTGACCACCCGGATTGCTTGATGTTTGGGACCCTGGAGTTTGCAATCCTCCATCCTCAAGTGATTCTTCTGTGAATTTATAAGAACTACTGTTTAAGAAGTGGTAAATTGCAGAAATGGTCAGGAGCCTTTCGATTTGGAGTGACCTATAAAATTAGTGATGAGAGCGGACAAGGCCAGCCAGGCAGCCTGTAATTTCACGGGGGAAGCCATAAAGGCTGGCTTAGGTCCCTCCCCGATGTGCTCCCAGGCTGCTGCTTTCCCAGCTCTGCTCGTGCTGTATTGTAATGGCATGCTTTTGTGTACTCCAGGGGGTTCTTAGCTGTGTGCAAAAGAAATCAACTAATCTAGGTAGAAATATGTATGCACTGATAGTGCTCTTATTCTTTATGGAGCTGAGGATTGAACTCAGAGGTGTTCTACCTCCAAACTACAAACTACACCCTCAGCCCTTTTTTTTTTTTCTTTGCAGTACTGGGGATTGAACTCGGGGACATTCTACCTCAGAGCTCCACCCCCAGCCCTATTTTTTATTCTTTATTTTGAAACAAGGTCTCACTAAGTTGTAAAAGGCCTCATTAAGTAGCTGAGGCCGGCTGTGAACCTGTGACCTTCCTGTCTCAGCCTCCCAAGTACCGGGATTACAAGTGTGTGCCACCACACCCGGCTCTTGATTTTTATTTTATTTTTTTTCTTTTCAGTACTGGGGATTGAACCCAGGGGCATTCTACCTCTGAACTATGTTCTCAGCCCTATTTTTTATTCTTTATTTTGAAACAAGGTCTCACTAAGTTGCCAAGGGTATCACTAAGTAAGTAGCTGAGGCTGGCTGCAAATCTGTGATCCTCCCATCTCAGCCTTCCACGTTGATTCTTTATTTTGAAACAAGGTCTTGCTAAGTTGTTGAGGCTGGCCTCAAACCTGCAATCCTCCTGTCTCAGTCTCCCAAGTACTGGGATCACAGGCGTGTGCCACCGAGCTTGGCTCCAGCTCTTGAAAGTGTGTTAAATGGCTCATGGAGTGCAGCCTGCATCACTGGTGTTACTGCTGCGCTCGGTCCTCTGAGTGCAGATACCAAGATAGGGCGCATGAGACTTGTTGGGGGAAACTTGTCAGATCTTAAAGCTAATCTCACTTTTATGGCTGAGGGGAGGCCAGAGGAAGGTTGGGTAGGAAGCGTACTTCTAAGAAAATTTCACCAGGTCACTGGGGAGTCCAGTAGCCAGAGACATTCTGGAAAGTTCTGTGTTTCGCAGAAATAGGCCTGCGGTGGTCAGTCATTGGCTGGGGTTCTTGGGCCTCAGAACACAGCAACAAATAAGGGGGTGAATTTCCAGTAGAGCAGTTAGGGCCGAGGTCCATGACATTTTCCCACAGTGAGAGCTAAGAGGCACGTGTTCATGGCGGTCTCAGTCACTAAGTTGTGGAAGGCCTCACTAAGTAGCTGAGGCTGGCCTCGAACCCAGATCCTCCGGTCTCAGTCTCCCAAGTACTGGGATTCCAAGTGTGTACCAGCACACCCAGCTCACATTTGTGTTTGACCTCAGGCCTACATCCTACCTGTGGATGATATCGATGAGGCACTGGGCTCAGAACTCCAAGGCAGGCGAGTCTTGTCCTCAAGCTTCCAGTGAAAGAAGGAAGGCCCAGAGGAGACGTGACTGATTTGCCTTCGTATCTTTCAAGCATTCTCAGAGCCCACGCCGAGTTCCATGGAAGGAAGCCATCGTCCCGACCTAGCTGTTGCTTCTCCTGGCCCATCCCCTCGCAGCAGCAGCCACCTGTTGCTCAGCTCTCCTCCCTTCCCTCCCTTGGAGACCAGCTGCCTTTTCCAGAGCAGCTCCTTGAGAGGCGTGTGAGCATTCTTCTCCAGGCTGCGCTAGTTCAGAAACTTCAACCCTATCCCCAAGTCTTACTTAGTTGGGGGCTCCTGAAAGCTGCTAAAGGTGACCACAGCTTTTAGACTAGATGGCTGTGTGGTTTTTTTTTTTTTTTTTTTTTTTTTTTGGTACTGGGGATTGAACTCAGGGGCATTCTACCCCAAATTCTACACCTCCATCCCCTTTTATTCATTTGTTTGGTTTTTATTTTGAAACAGAGCCTCACTAAGTTGCTGAGGCTGGCCTTGAACCTGTGATCCTCCTGTTTCAGCCTCCCCAGTTACAGGGATTACAGATTACAGGCATGCACCTCCCCGCCTGGCTTAGACCAGATGGTTTTTAGACCCATTTGCTCTTCCTGCTGTGTCAGGGGTTGGATGTGGGGGAGGTAGGGAGGTAGGGCGTCAGATCTTTCTTGCAGAATTCCGCTGAGTCCCAGAGGGGGAAATCGGCCCTTGGACACTACCCAGAATTCAGAAGGCCGTGTAGGGGCAGCAGCTGAGTTGATGAGCCCTTGGGAGCTCTATGCTTCCAACGAGGAAGGGCTTCCTCGGCCTCAGCAGTTTCATGCCCACCAACATTGCCAGCATCTCTCATCCTACGAAGAGTAGAGTTGGAACCCAGAGATTGCCTGGAAGAGCAAAGAGTGTTGGACAGAAACAGGGCAAGTTGTCACTTCGCTTCTCCCAGCAGAGCGAAGGAACAGGGAAATAAGAGACCGGAGGATTTAGTGACCTCAAGCGCCAGAGAGTCTTAGGGCTGAAAATGGAGACGCTAGCGGATGAGGGGAATCGGATGGCAGGACATTGGCAGGTGCGTACCAGCCATGGGGGCATTGATAAAAGTTGAACAGTAGGAGCTCTGCCCTCATGGAACCTGTAATTCTTTATTTGTGGCACAAAACCAATACACTTGAAGCCAGGCGTGGTGGTACAAGCCTGTAATCCCAGTACTTGGGAGGCTGAGACAGGAGGATCGCAGGATCGAGGTCAGCCTCAGCAACTTGCCAAGACCCTGTTTCAAAATTTGAAAAAGAGGGCTGGGGGGTGTAGCTTGGAGGTGGAATGCTCCTGAGTTTAAGTCCTAGTACCAATCCTCCTCCTCATCAACTAGAAACAATATGTAATTTGGTGCCAAACTGTGGTATTGACAAAAATGTCTGAGAAGAGGTAGATCATGTGGCCTGGCGTCCTGTGAGAGCCGAATGGCTGAGTAGGACAGGCTTCTTTGGGCCAGAGGTCTTTACGCCCCAGCACGGCGCCTAGGCTTGTGCAGATGTGTGTCTGAGTCTGGCCTGGTTTCACGGAGGCAGTATGGGGGAGGAAGCTGCTGCTTCCTCCTCGCTTGTCAATCACCACTGTCATCACCGAGCCACAGTAAACATCCGTGGGCCAGCCCTCCATCGCTGCTGACACTTCTGTTGGGGAGGCCGAGCAAACAGTGGTATACGAGGGTGGGTGTAAGTCCAGAGGGCCCGCATAGGAGAGCGAGGGCCAGGGAGGCCAGGGAAGACTTGGAGGATGTCGTACTCAAGCTGACCCTTGAAAGGTTTCCTTAGGACTAATAGAGAAAAGCACGGACAGGAGCCTGGCGCAGGGGTACACACCCGCCATCCCAGGACTTGGGAGACAAACTGGAGGGTTGCAGGTTTGAGGCCAGTCTCAGCAACTTGGTGAGACCCTGCTTCAAAATTAAAAGGGCTGGGGCTGTAGCTCAGAGGTAGAACGCCCCTGGGTTCAATATCCCCAGTACCCAAAAAACCAAAACCAAGGGAGAAAACCTGGACTGGAGCAAAAGGTGTGTGGTGGGGCAGCACGGGCTATTAAAGTGAGAGAAGCGGAGTGAGTTACACAGGCGAAGGGAATGGTTCTGGAACGAAGTGGGAAGGCATTGGGGATTTGTGTCTTGGGGAGTGGTGAAGCAGGGGGGAGGGGAAAGGGGGTACTTCCCAGATAAGTGGCTAAAGCAACCCCAAGACCTTCCACTGTGCACTGCTCAGTCGGCCTGGCCAAGTCAACACTTCTTCGTCCTTCCGCAGTTGTTGTCACTAGTGTTGCCCGCCCTCCCTCCCTGCAGAAGTGGGAGGAAGGACGAGTCAGCCACCTAGCCTGGTGCCGCTAGCACAGGTGCAGATCAAGATGGAAAATGTGCTTCAGAAAGTGACAACCTTTAGAAGCAGAGTCTGTCCCTGAATCAGCCCGGGGAAAGAAGGCGGCCATCCATCGAGGGAACCTTAAACAGTAACGCAGACGACGAGACCAAGCCGATCTGGGGCCATGCTTTGGGGGCTGCTAACTCGGCCACTCCTCAGGTCCTTTGTCCTGACTTCCTGCAGCAGAAGGCGATTGGCGGGGCTCTGCTACGTTTATTACCCACAGGCAGATGTTTTCTCTTTTTCTCTAGGGTTTAGAATTATGTAAATGAGGCACGGGAAACAGAAGTTCGGGGAGGTAGGGGAGGAGGGCACTTAGAATCCAGACCATTTTCAGTTCTCTTGGCTCCTCACCAGTCTATCTAGAATTTAGCGTCTCTTCCCGACCTTTCAGCCAAAGACCCTAAAATCCATTCGAAAGCTCCTCTCCTGGCCTCGTTTTGCCAACGGGAATGGAGGCCTAAAATGTGAGCTTTCAGTATCTGTGGGCTGCTCTTGTGTCTTGACCTCCATCCTCTTCAGTCTTCCCTTTGCTGTAAACAATCTTGCCTGAAAAGGAAACTCTGGCCCCATTGCCTCCCAGACCCCCTCCCCCCTCCCCGCGCCGCCCCCGCTCGTGACAGTATCTGGAGGACGATAGGACCTAGGGAGGTTCAACCCTGCGGCCGAGGGAGACACACCTGCCTAACCGCGTGGGTTGACCGAGCGTGGGAGCGAGCCACTTAGCTAGCGAGGGAGAATGCGGTGCCAGTGGGTGCCTGCTGCTCTCGGGGGACGAGGAGAGCTGGGGTTCCCTCCTGGGTGCGGAGGTCGTCATGAGACGTGTTTCTGAAGAGTGGCCCAAACCCCTGTTTGTAGCGCTCCCCGCGAAGAGCATCGTTTGGCTGGTCGTCCTGGAACTCTGGGGCTCGGTTGTCCGGCGGCTGCTCGCCCGCCCATCCCGGTGCCCTCGCTAGCGACACTGCCCACCTCTGGCGCCGGGGACCGCGGGCCCGGCGAAAAGACCCCGAGGGCGGCAGAGGGCGTCCGGGAGTTTGGCGACATCTGCCCCGCCGGGTTGGCGCCCCGCACTTTGTGCTTTTCAAAAGCAAAGTTTCTCCTTGGAGAAGACCCCCAGCTTTTGCTTGATCCTGTCTATGGCACTCACGAGCACCCCGCTTCTCTCTCCCCCTGGGACTGAGTGGTGACAAGACGCCTGTCCCCCGCCCAGCTGTCTTGGGGGCGGGGCCTGGGGAATCCCGGGAGCCGTCCAGCGCACCCTGGTCTGGGCGGGCAGAAGAGAGCAAGGCGTGCGAATGGCCGCAGCTGCTGGGGTGCCTCGGCGCTGAAGCGAACCCCCAGGGGACTCGCAGGCTCCCTTCCTCTTCTCAATTCTCTGCTGTGTTGAGAGGGCCCACCAGGCAGAATTCCTCACCAGGAGCTACTGAGTGTCAGCGCGGGGCCAGAGTGGCTTACCCCCCTGCCAGGGGCGGGGGAACTGCGACGGGAGCCGCCTCGGAAACCGCCCTCGCCTGAGACTGGACTCCGGACCAGTGGGGATGCTCGCTGTGGCCTCGGCCAAGTTTCTCAGCATGCTTGTGGACGACTGGATTCCTAGGCCAATCAAAAGTCAAGTTCAAAGCGCTACTCCCGGGCGCTCCATCCCAGACGCCAAGTGGAACTGAGTCTGGAAGAGAGGCATCCCCTGTTCTCCTGAGTTGATCTCCGCTCCGGAACGCGACAGAGCCCACCTGGCCGGTACTTGGGCCACAGTGGGTCCAGGCTTCTGTGGGAGATGGGCGGGAAGCTGCTCTGAGCACGATGGACAGAGTTTATGAAATTCCCGAGGAGCCCAGCGTGCAGCCGGTGGCATCTCTGGAGGAAGATGTCATCCGTGGGGCCAACCCCCGCTTTACTTTTCCCTTTAGTATCCTCTTCTCCACCTTTTTGTACTGCGGGGAGGCCGCATCGGCCTTGTACATGGTCAGAATCTACCGAAAGAATAATGAAACCTTCTGGATGTCATACACCTTTTCCTTCTTTATGTTTTCATCCATTATGGTCCAGTTGACCCTCATTTTTGTCCACAGAGATCTGGCCAAAGATAAGCCGCTATCATTATTTATGCATCTTATCCTCTTGGGACCTGTTATCAGGTGAGCAATTTTTCATCTCTCCCCACCCCCTCCGAACTTGTGCAGAGAAAATGACGCGAATATTTACCAGACTGTGCCTCTCATCTAATTGCTTCTCCCAATCCCTTCCACTCTTGGCTTCCCTGTCTACCCCCCCCCCAAAAAAAACCTTATCTGAAAGCTTAAGTGCCACCACAAGGAATGCGTGGCATCTACTTGTGTTCCAAAACTGTGGATGAGACCATCAATGAGGCTTCATTAGGCGGTGCTTGGAATCTGGGATTGGGTTGTGAAAACTGGCTTGGGAGCAACAGATGCGCTCACCCGTGCACACAGGCCAGAGCTGCAGAGTGAGTATTTTTCCCCCCAATGCTGGGGATGAAACCCAGGGCCTTGGGCATGCTAGACAAGTACTCTGTCACTGAGCTACATACCCATCCCCACAGGATTTTTTTTCCTGGTCTGTGGTGCTGGGGATTGAACACAGGGGCATTCTACCTCCGAGCCATACCCCCAGCCCTAAGGTCTCGCTAAGTTACCAAGGCTGGCTTCAAACCTGTGATCCTCCTGTCTCAGCCTCCCACATACTGAGATTACAGGTATGAGCCACCGTGCCTGGCATGTTTCATATATAATTGGGATTGAACCCAGGGGCATTCTAACTCCAAGCTACACACCTGGCCCTTTTCATTTCTTACTTTGAAACAGAGTCTCAGTAAGTTGTTGAGGGTCTCTCTGAGTTGCTGAGGCTGGCCTCAAACCTGCAATCTTCTCTCAGTCTCCCAAGTACTGGGATTACAAGTGTACACCCCCTACTCCCGGCTGGAGTATGTCATTTTAACTCTGCCTTGTACACTGGGCAAGTTGAATGAAAGTTCCTTCTTGCCTCCGTCCCATCCCACATCCAGTGTCTTTGCTTTGAGTCACTTGGGTTGCTGCTGCTGCCATTTCCAGATTTTTCCAGAATTACTTGGCACCTGGAAGATACTTGAAGCCACCTCATCCCAATGTAGTTCATTTTTCCCTGTCGGTTCACCAGTCTCCTGCTGATTTCTTTGTGTATTTCTACAGTAAAGGCACACAGTTGGGAGGGCACCAAGGAAGGCAGTCCATTTCCCTATCTGGACACAGTAGCATGGTGTAATAGTATCAGGTGTTCACATGTAGGTTACCTCGAAGGGAAGAGAATGTGCTTAATTGTAGGCATCTGTGTCAGCAGTCTCATCTGGATACTATGGGGTTTGCAAGGTAGATGTTGCAAGACTTGTGAGGTAAGCAGGGAGGAATGGACCAAGTTTGTCATGATTGCAAGAGAGGCAGACACCTACAGTTAGCTGAGGAGCCTGGGTCAGAGTGTTGACCCAATTGCAATGGGAAGATATCCCATCGTTAAGCCAGACGTAGAGGTACACTCTTGTAATTCCCGGATTTTGGGAGGCTCAGACAGGAGGATCACAGGTTCGAGGCAAGCCTCAGTGATGTAGCGAGGCCCTCAGCAACTTAGTGAGATTGTTTGAAAAATCAAATCAAACAAAAAAGGGCTGAGGATGTAGCTCAGAGGTAGAATGCCCCTGGGTTTAATCCCCGTCAGTCTCATCATTAGAGACAAAAACCAGGCTGTGAAACTGACTAAGAATGGAATTCCCCCCTTTTACAATTTTTATCTATCTCTATCTCATCTATTTTTTGGTCAGTTATACCCCATAAAGCTGGAAACATCTTTATTGTTTTAAATGGGGAGGGGTTGATTAAGCTTCATCACAGAAAATAAGGGATCGCTAACAAACAGTGGCCTGGAACTCAGGAGACCTGGCATCTATTCTCTCTGTTATTGGTTTTCGGTCATGGTGAAATCTCTGGACACCTTAGGCCTCGGATTGTGCTAGATCATGAGTCTCAAACTCAAATGCTTGCAGGGCCAGGCAGGTATCATAAAAGAGTGAAGTAAAAAGGTGGGGTGGCACACACCTGTAATCCTAGTACTTGGAAGGCTGAGACAGGAAGATTGCAAGATCAAGGAAAGCTTCAGTAATTTAGAGAGACCCTCAGCAACTTACTGAGACCCTGTTTAAAATAAAAGTTTAAAGAGGGATGGGGTTTGCTTGGAAGTAGAATGCCCCTGAATTCAATACCGAGTATCTAAATAAGTGAAGTAGCCAGATGTCGTGGCACCTGCCAGTAATCCCAGTACTTGGGAGACCGAAGCAGAAGGATGGCAGGTTTGAGGCCAATGCGCAGCAATTTAGCGAGACCCTGTTTCAAAATAAATCAACCAGGCATTGTGGTGCATGCCTGTAATCCCAGTACTTGGGAGGCTGAGACAGGAGGATCACAGATTGGAAGCCAGCCTCAACAACTTAGTGAGGCCTCTAGTAATTTAGACCCTGTTTCAAAATTAAACATGTAAAACAGGCTCAGAGGTAGAACACCCCTGGGTTTAATCCCTAATATGTCTATATATATATATATATATATATATATATATATATATATATATATATATATATATATATGTGGCTGGGTGTAGCTCAGAGGTAGAACACCTCTGTGACCAATCCCAGTACTAAAATAATAAGTGAATGAGGGCAAGTGTGAGAATATCTGTGGTCTCACATGTAAGGCTAAATGGCAACAAAATCAGAGCATGAGGGAAGCGATGGGAAGCCTTCTGGGGTCTGGCCTGCCTGCAGGAGGCAGCCACTCCACAGCTTCAGCCTGTTGTTGCCACGGTGGAATCCACACGTGGGTTGCCAGACCCCTTCGGATGTCAGAAGAAGCTCAAAGGCAGGACTTTCTGTGAATGTCATGATTTTAAACTTCACCAACTGACTAAAAACCAACTCAGCATGGACCAAACTTCATCTCCTGGTCAGCTAGGACTCGGCGGGCCATATGCAATCTTCGGACTGGGTGATCTAAAGGTCCCTTCCAGTACTAAGCCTTTGAAGTGGGGTTGTAAAAGGAAGATTTCATCTTGAACGTGGGACCATTTTAAGCTGCCAGGACAGGAACAAGGAGGCCACTCTTCCTTTGCAAATGCAAGAGAGTTAACAGATCAAGACTTCTCAAGATGCAAATTGCAACAAGTACCCAGCCCCCAGTTTTGACTTCTCCTTTTTTCTTGGTGGCCTCCCAAGTCAGTTTTTTTTCTTTTCTTCTTCTTCTTCTTTTTTTTTTTTTTTTTGCAGTACTGGGGGCTGAACCCAGGGGCATTCTACCTCCGAGTTATACCCCCAGCCTATTTTTTTATTCTTTATTTTGAAACAGGATCTCAGTAAGTTGCAGAGGGTCTCACCAAGTAGTTGAGGCTGGCCACGAACCCAGATCCTCTGGTCTTAGCCTCCCAAGTACTGGGATTAAAAGTGTGCACCATCACATCAGCCCCCAAGTCAGTTTTTACTTGAACCTTCTATATGGAGTGTGGTTCATTGTTTTTGTTTTTTCATTTTTGGCATTTAGCTTCCACTAGAAATGATTGGGAAGCATTTATAATCTCAGTTACTTAAGCCCACAGCAGGGAAAATAATTGAAAATGCATAAATCAGGGAAATTATACTCCTTTTCTGCTTATTTTCAAGGCCAATTCCTTTTTAGGCAGGTAGGAACTTGATTAGTGCTATCAGGCACATGAAGGTGTTTGTGGGCCTGGCCCCCTTATATTGGATGCAAACATTCTTCTAGAAATGAAAGCGTATTCTGCCTTACTGAAACTTATCAGCAAGGCAGACTCCCTGACTTAAACTAGTGAAGAGCCGTAAGAGTAGAAGCATAGGTCGGGAGTGGTGGTATACACCTATAATCCCAGTACTTGGGAGGCTGAGACAGGAGGATTGCAGGCTTGAGGCCAGCCTCAGCAACTTAGTGAGACCCTGTTTCAAAATAAGAAGGGCTGGTGATGCAGCTCAGAGGTAGCATGTCCTTGGGGGTTCTATCCCCAGTACTCCCCCCCAACCCCCGTCAAAAAATACATGAATAGATTTGGGTTCTGATCGAAAATCTTTTGTGGAAAAGGCACCGGAAGCATTTTTCCCTAAATAGGAAGAGAGTATTGCTTCCTTCTCTCTCCCAGGTCTTCGAGTTTGTCTCTGGACAGTGGAAGTTTCTAACAACCCACTCTGAAGTGGCACCCATGAACCAGGTGCGGGAGATGCTCTGGAGAACGGGAGCAAAGGCCTGGAGAGGGTGTTCATCTCGGAGCTTGTCTCTGACCTGCTTGTCTGTTAAATCTCCTTGCTGTTATTCTCTTCTCCTTCTGTCGTTTTCGCCCTGTTTTCATTCTTCCCCTCCCCCTGCCTTCATTTGCTCTGCAAATAGTTATCAAATTTGCCCCATGTGATCAGGGCTGTGAGCAAGACAAACCTGACCCCTGCCCTCAGCCCACTCGGGAAGATGTCTTAATTTCCATGAGGAATGCTCTTCCTGTGATAAGAAATATCCCAAAGTTTCCATGCATGTCAGGCTGAGTGGGGGGAAGTGGGTAACTCAGGTGTTCTGGGACAAGATGTTCTAGTAGCTTCGACTCACCACTTCAGAACTTCTAGAAACTTCTGATAAATATGGGGGAAGTGGAAGAGGTACAGGAGGAAACTTGGTTTTATCACTATTTCCAGGGTGATAGGTTCTCACAAGAACAACTTTCCACTTTGCAACAAAGGAATCAGGTTTAAAAGACTGATGTCCCCAAACAGGTCAAGGGGCACAACAGAGGTGCTTTCTTGAAAAAGCAGAACCTCGAACCCTGATTATAATGGAGCTGAATACTTTGAAAGCAAGATTGTGTGTGTGTGTATTAGGGATGGAAGCCAAGGGCAGGCTACCTCTGAGCCTTATTTTATTTTTTAGTTTGAAACTGGGTCTCACTAAGTTCCTGAGATTGACCTCAAACCTGTGCTCCTCCTGTCTCAGCCTCCCAAGTACTGGGATTACAGGTGTGAACCACCAGATGCAGCCAAGAATGCTTTACTTTAGGATTTTTTTTTTCTTTTTTTGTGGTACTAGGGATTGA
Organism: Graphiurus murinus; assembly: GCA_004027655.1. Classification (NCBI taxonomy): domain Eukaryota; kingdom Metazoa; phylum Chordata; class Mammalia; order Rodentia; family Gliridae; genus Graphiurus; species Graphiurus murinus. Next base: position 6,092 of record PVLC010007700.1, on the reverse strand, counting down.
ACCCAGGGGCATTCTACCTCCAGGCTACACCCCCAGTTGTGTTTTTTTTTATTCTTTAGTTTGAAATAGGGTCTCACTAAGTTGCAGAGGGCCTCACTAAATAGCTGAGGCTGGCCACGAACCCGGATCCTCTAATCTCAGCCTCCCAAGTACTGGGATTATAAGAGTGCAACACCATACCCGGCTACTTTAGGAATTTAAGGTGATTTTTTTTTTTTTTTTTTTGCGGTATTGGGGGTTGAACTCAGGGGCATTCTACCTCTGAGCTACACCCCCAGCCCTATTTTTTATTCTTTATTTTGAAACCGAGTCTCACTAAGTTGCGGAGTGCCTCACTAGGTAGCTGAGGCTGGCCGCGAACCCAGATCCTCCGGTCTCAGCCTCCCGAATGCTGGGATTACAAGCGTGCGCCACCACGCCCGGCCTTAAGGTGATTTTAATCTAGAGACTTTTAGAACCTTCATCCTTCTCTCTGAACACAATATTTCCTTAATACTTTGGGTTCAAGGCACTTTTTAAGAAAAAACAGGTCAGCCAGGCTCAGTGGTGTAGGTTTGTAATCCCAGTACTTGGGAAACAAACAGGATGGCTGCAGGTTCAAGACCATCCTCAGCAATTTAGTGTGACCCTGTTTCAAAATAAAAGTGCTGGGAGTATAGCTCAGAGGTAGAGTGCCCCTGGGTTCAATCCCCAGCACTACACAAAAGAAAAGAAAAAAAAAAGGTATATTCGTTTTTGTTTTGTTTGGTTTGGTGGTACTCGAGATTGAACCCAGGGCATTCTATCTCTAGGCTATACCCCCAGCCCTTTTTATTTTATTATTTGGAAACAAGGTCTCACTAATTTGCTGAGAGCCTCACTAAGTTGCTGAGGCTGGCGTCAAACCTGCGATCTTCCTGTCTCAGCCTCCCAAGTACTGGGATTACAAGCATGTGCCAGGAATATTCTTAAGGATATGAAACAATTCCTTAGAGAGATACTTTAAAAAAAATTTTTTTTGTTGTAATGGAGATTGAACCCAGGAGCATTCTACCTGTGAGCTAAACCCCTAGCCCTTTTTATTTTTTATTTTGAAAAAGGGTCTCATGCTGGGAGTGGTGGCACACACTTGAAATACCAGTACTTGGGAGGCTGATACAGGAGGATTTCAGATTCGTGGCCAGCCTTAGCTACTTAGTGAGGCCCTGTTTAAAAATAAAGAATAAAAATAGAGCTGGGGGTGTAGCTTAGAGGTATAATGCCCCTGAATTCAATCCCTAGTACTACAGAAAAGAGGGTCTCACTAAGTTGCTGAGGATCTTACTAAGTTGCTGAGTCTGGTCTTGAACCTGCAGTATTCCTATGTCAGCCTCCCAACTACTGGGCTTCCAGGCATGCACCACCTGACCCAGCTCAAAGAAGTACTTCTGAAATGATTTTCTTAGGCTGACCAAACATAAAAGGACTTAGATGTAATGCGTAGACAGTGTGTCCAACCTTTCGACTCATGAGAAAAGAGAAGAAACAGGCAGAGGAAATGGCAAAGAGTTAGCACAACTGCCCCAAGCTGCCCCCTTACAACTTCCCTTCCCAGGTGAGCTTTAGTTAAGTTCCCATGATGCTTTACTCCTGCAGATGCTTGGAGGCCATGATTAAATACCTCACTCTGTGGAAGAAAGAGGGGCAAGAGGAGCCCTATGTCAGCCTCACCCGGAAGAAGATGCTAATAGATGGCCAGGAGGTGCTGATAGAATGGGAGGTGGGCCACTCCATCCGGACCCTGGCTATGCACCGCAATGCCTACAAACGCATGTCACAGATCCAGGCCTTCTTGGGCTCAGTGCCCCAGCTGACCTATCAGCTCTATGTGACCCTCATCTCTGCAGAGGTCCCTCTGGGCAGAGGTGAGTGGGGCCAGAAGAGGGGAGGGCTCCGCCTAAGCCAGGCGTGGTGGCGCACGCTTGTCATCCCAGTATTTGGGGGGCTGAGACAGGAGGATCGCAGGTTCGGGGACAGCCTCGGCAAGTAGTGAGACTCTCATCAACCTAGTGAGACCCTGTTTCCAAATAAGAAATAAAGTAGGGCTGGGGGTATAGATTGAAGGTAGAATGCCTCTGGGTTCCATTCCCACAGACAAAAAAATCTACACCTAAGCTAGCCACAGTCCTGGCCACTGGGTTCACGGGGGAATTTAAGTGAGAATTGAATAAATTAAGCACATACTTTCTCAATAATTCTGACCACATTTAAAGCACTCACTAGCCACATGTAGTTAGTGACAATTGTTTGGGGTCGCACAGATTTAAAGCATTTCCATCGTCACAAAGTTCTATTGGATAGCACTGGTAGATAGTCAAAGAATTTAGGACGTCGGGTACCTCAGGTCTGCCTGATTTCTTAAACTAAAGTAAACTGTTTAGATTACAAATGTCACAGATAAACTCTCTCTGGCTCCAAAAGGAGCTCGTAACATCAGCAGTCAGTAGGGTATTTTCCTGTGTTCATATGTTTAAATTATGCTGTTAATTTCTTTGCTTGTTTAGGAATGGCCATCTTTAGAGAAGAGATTCCCAAATATTACTGATCATCAGAGTTATATATAAAGGTTCTTTTTAAAATCACATTTGTAAAATTAAAATAATAAAATCACATTTGTGCTGGGTACCTTGGCCAATGCCTGTAATCCCAGGACTTTGGAGGCTGAGACAGTAGGATCACAGTTTTGAGGCCAGGGCATGGTAATTTAGTGAGGCCCTGCTTAAAAAAAAAAGGCTGGGGGTGTAGCTCTGAGGTAGAATGCCCCAGAGTTCAATCCCCAGTACCACAAAATAAATAATATAAAAATCACATTCCTTCCCCAGACTTAGATCTATCCCAGAATGTGAGGAGGCCAGGAATTGGCATTTATAAGAAGCCCACTTTGGGAACTATTAATTTAATCCTTTCTCCCAAAGTCATTGGAGAGAAGGAAAGGGGCTATGGGATGAATGCTGGTGAGAGGAAGGCCCATCCACTTTGGGACCTGCAGTGTAACCTTTGGAGGCAGTTACAAAAGCAGTTACTGTCTTCAATTCGCACTTATAAAAGCGGGATCCCAGATGAGTAAGACCTTTAGCAGAGGACGAAGTGTGAGTCAGTGTTTTCAAAGTCAAGATCAAGTGCTGTTAATTTAGAGATTTAACAGCTTGAGATTTGTTCATCGGCTGGGGCAGGAGCTGGTATGGGTGTGGGTACAGCTGAGGGCCATTTCCTTATTATTAGGTGCTGACGGGGTCGGGCAGAGTTCCCTGTCCCAAATAAATGCGAGGAAGCAGGGCACAGTGGCACACGCCTGTGATCTCAGTACTTGAGAAGCTGAGTTAGGAGGATCGAAGGTTGGAGAGCAGTCTCAGCAACTTAGCAAAGCCCTGTTTCCAAATAAAAAAGAAAAGGGAGCCTGGTGTGATGGCGCACGCTTGTCATCCCAGTACGTGGGAGGCTGAGACAGGAAGATCTGGGTTCCTAACCAACCTCACCTACTTAGTGAGGCCCTCCACAACTTTATGAGACCCTGTTTCCAAATAAAGACTAAAAAATAGGCTGAAGGGTATAGCCTGGAGGTAGCATGCCCCTGGGTCCAATCCCCAGTACCGCAATAAATAAGTAAATAATAAATATAAAAAATAAAAAGGGCTGGGGGTATAGTTCAGAAGTAGAATGCCCCTGGATTCAATGGAGGGGGGGGTGGTGGGAAGAGGAGAGGAAGATAAGGAGAAAAAGAAAAAGAAGGAAAGAAAAAGCAAAGCAAGATGGGCTGGGAGTGTAGTTCAGAGGCAGAGTGCCCCTAGATCCCAGCCCCCCAGAAAATGCAAGGAGGAACTGTGCCCCCCCTTTTTTTCTCTCCACTTTGAATTATTCGTGAAGTTCTATTGGTCTTGAATTTTTTTCACATATGTAGACTTGACAGAGGTTTGACAAGAAAACTTTTGGAAAATGATGCTTTTCCTCCTGAAAATTCTGAGGGTCATCAAATCATCTAATTAAATATGCATATGTTATAAAAGTAATACGTGACAAACGGATTGACCTACAGCTAATGGTAAATGCACAGCATTTCTGGAATGTTTTGAAACCAACTATTTCTGGGGAACAGGAATGAGCCATCAGCAGACTTGTGCTTTTTACTTTAAATCCTCCTATGTGGTTTGAAAATGTTACCATGATCATGTACTTCCGTTTAGTGTGTGTGTGTGTGTGTGTTTTACTGGGGATTGAACGCAGGGGCATTCTATCTCCAGAGCTACACCCTCACCCCTATTTTACTTCTTATTGGGAACCAAGATATTGCTAAGTTGCTGAGGCTGGCCTTGAACCTGCCATCCTCCTGCCTCAGTCTCCCAAGTACTGGGATTACAGGCATACACCATGACACCCAACTATATACTACTGTTTTAAAGTCTTAGTTTTTAACTCTAAAAATCAGACGTGGTTATGGTAAAAATTCAAGCCATACTGAATAGACATAAAATAGGAAATGTAATCTCACTTCCTAAAAGTAATCTATTCAGTATATATCCTTGTGGACTTTTTTTCCTATGTAAATATAAACATGCATATAACATATATGTACATGTTTTTGTCCCCAAATGGACCATATGAAACATTTTGTTCAGCAATATCTTTTTGAAAAGTATGCCAATACAACTTCTTTCAAGTCATATATCTGTATCTATCTATATATACATATATATGGCTGTTATGTAACATATAAGTATATAAAACACATTTCCATTATATCAAGTCTTCTTTTTCATTTCCCCAATTTCCTTAAAGTTTATAATTTTTCCCAAAAGCTTTTTCTCTAATTGCAAATTATGCTATAATTAACACCTTTATAATGATGTTACCTGAATGAGGCTTTTTATGGTAAATATACAGCAGTAGAATTTCTGGGTGAAAGGAAATGTATGTCTAGGACTTCATCAATACTGCCAATAACCCTCCCAAAGGCTTGTGTGAATTTATATTCTCACCCACAGTATATGAGTGCACCTGTATCTTCGTATCTCAAACTATTTATTTACATAAATATAAAAGAACTGGCTTTTAAAACAATTTACTTTCTTAATTGTGAGTGAAGCTAAGTACATTTTCATGTTCTTGATATCTCAGATTAACTATTTATATAATTATAAAAGAATTGGGTTTTAGGCTGTGCACAGTGGCACAAGCTTGTAATCCCAGTACTTGGGAGGCTGAGACAGGAGGATTACAAATTCAAAGTTAGTCTCAGCAACTCAGTGAGACCCTATTTCAAAATTAAAAAAGTAAAATTTTTATTTCAAAATAAAAAAAATAAAAAGGGCAAGGGTGTAGCTGAGAGATAGAATGTTCCTGGGTTCAATCCCCAGAACCACACAAAGAAAAAAAGAACTGACTTTTAAAATAATTTGCTTTAGCCAGGTATGGTGACACCTGCTTATAATCCCAGTCCTTGGGAGGCTGAGATCGTAGGATCACAGGTTCGAAGCCAGTCTCTGCAAATTAGTGAGCATCTCAGCAACTTGGGGAGGCCCTGTTTCCAAATAAACAATAAAATAGGGCTGAGGGCATTGCCTGGAGGCAGAATGCCCCTGGGTTCCATCTCCAGTACCACAACAATTGCTGCTTTTAGATGTTGAGCTTTTCTTACAAAGGTCTTTAACAACTTATCTGGTAAAGAAATTTACTCTAGTCTTCCAAATAGATTAATTTGTCAATTCCCCTGCCAAAAAACAAAACAAAGAGAAACGATAACAACAAAAGCAAAAAAATTAAAAAATAAACACACATTTCATTGACATTCTGATTGGGTTCACACCAAATTACTTAGGTTATGACAGTTTACAGATTGATCAAATTCATATTGGAAAATGATAAATCTCTATTTCATTAATTTTTTTTTTTTTTTTTGCGGTACTGGGGATTGAACTCAGGGGCGCTCTACCTCCGAGCTATACCCTCAGCCCTATTTTTTATTCTTTATTTTGAAACCGAGTCTCACTGAGTTGCGGAGTGCCTCACTAGGTAGCTGAGGCTGGCCGAGAACCCGGATCCTCCAGTCTCAGCCTCCCGAATGCTGGGATTACAAGCGT